>APFE030365704.1:135700-161401 GCA_000404065.3 Pinus taeda | reverse complement strand
AATCATCTTGTCCCACAAGAGAGCAAATCATCTTGTTCCAGTGCGCACCACCAGGGGAGGGTGAGTCACCTTGTGGTCATATGTTGCTCCAGTAGAACTGCAAGCCCCCCAGAGCTCCCAGAGCTCAATGTATGCAACATGCAGGACCCTTTTCCAAAGGTCTCTCGATGACTCCAAGTCATTCGGGAAAATCACAAATTTGATCTTTCCTTGGGGCTCTGGCCTTGATCATTGACTTACCATATCCCAGATAAGGTAGTATTTGATGTCTATCTACTGGAGCAATTGTCGAATACGGGATTCCTCAATAATCGAATCCCACCTCTGGTTGTCACAGAGAATCACAGTGGTATTCATCATGTGTACAAATAGCTCACTAAAGAGCTTCAGCGACTAGACTGCCTCACAGAAGGCCATACTAGCAGCAATGTATTCTACCTTGGTGGTGCTCAGAGTCATCGACTTCTACTACCTGCTCGTCTAGGATATCGAAGCAGATCCCGAGGTGAAACAGCACCCGAAAGTGCTCTTTACGGTCCACCACACTGCCTGCCCAATCAGCATCACTATATCCAAGTAGTCTCACATCTTTGGCAGTGTATTTCAATCCATGAGAGATTGTGCCCTGAAGATATCTCAGAATATTCTTGGCACCAATCCAATGGGGCTCAACCAAATATGAGCTCACCATGCTAACTGCAACACATATGTTTGAACGAAGGTTCTCCAAGAACATCAACGCGAATGAGTTTATGAAACTCAAAGGCATTTCCCAAATCAAGTCCGACATCACTACCATATAACTTCTTGAAAGTTAATATCCTCGAGGTATTCACAGGCTTGCAGCTTACATTCAATATCCAACTCCCTCTGTCTCCTATAAATGAGAGAGTCTGCACCTGTCAGACGTAGATGTCGGTACGAGTTGTTTATCATCCACAACCTTCAAGTAATGGTTTGGATTGGTTTCACTCCTAGTGAATCTCAGTTGCATTAGATAGCTATCAATCCTCTCATACTACGCCCAAGGTGTTTTGCTTCAAGCCATAGAGGGCTTTCTTCCACCTGTATACATGAGATTCCCGATCATGAGTCTCAAACTCCTCGGTGTTCCAAACCTGTGGACCTGCTGCATGAGGGGAATGGTCCCCTTATAATATTTTCCTTCGGTACATTTCAGACATGTACCTTCATGCTCCTTTTTGAATTCAAGCATCTTAGTCACCATCTGACTCGCAGACTTCCGATGCTGAGTCAATGGACATGGTCCCCAATGGACTTCCTGCAACTTGATACAACCCTGAACTCAAAAACATCACGTACCTTTCCATCGATAAGTGCCACCCTGTAACCTTTGACTTCCATTTCCGAGATGGACACCAGGTTCTTCTTGCGATCAGGTACATAAAAGAGATTCTGGGGTTCCTTGCTTTCGTGGAAGAGTCGACCATTTCCATGATGACCTGCATTACCAGTCATTCCTTTGATCATTGAAGATGTCCCAGGAATGATTGTTATCTTCATCAAGAGATGTGTCTTTGCCATTCGGACACTCCTTCGCATAACGGCCAAACTTATTTCAACAAGGCATAGGCCTTTCCTTCCACCCTTAGATCTGAACTTCCCAATGAAGTGATCTTTAGATGGGCCATCAAAAACTTCCGTTGCGCCATTCTGATAACATTCTCTACTTCGACTTCACCCTAGGTGAATTATGAGGAACCCATTGATCCTTCTGTCTTGTCCCAATTGTCTTCGGTGATTGCTCTTTCACTCTTGCTTGGGCATTGTCTTCACCTCAGCTCCGATACCATGTTAATTTTAGGTATGTTCTATGCTGGAGCAATTTATTTAAAATTTCACTGTTAGCAATCACATCAGCATTACGATAAACTGCAGATAGAACATAAATACAAAACGCAGAAGACAAGCCAAGACAAGAGGACACAAGATATGGCGCAAGCCAGGGACAAACCCCACAATGTGTGGGGAAACCCTTTGATCAAATCTTCTTTTATCTTCAAATTTCAGCAGAGAGAGAGAGAGAGTAAATTTACAACAGAAGTCAACACTTTGACTTATCTAGATCTAAGCATAGATCATCTCTTATAACGATGAGATCGGTTGAAGACATTTTGCTTCAACTGGTACCTATCATCATGCTGCATCTAGTTCTCTAGTTGCACCATGCGGCTGTCCATGTCCATGATTTTATCCATCATAATGCTACTCAATCTAATGTGCATCATCATCATGTTGCTGCCCCTGCTAATGTATTATTGTATTGCCCATGCACATGATCTTATCATGTTGCTACCCTTCATGTATATGATCTTATAATGCTGCCTATGCATCATCATTATGTTGTCCTATATGTCCATGATCTCATGTTGCCCTTTATGTCCATGATCTCATTCATCATGATGCTCATGATCTCATACATCATGCATCATGCTGCTCACACTGCCCATCTACATCATGCTGCTCTTATTGCCCATATATATCATCCATGACCTGGACTATGAGAGTATTGACCCAATACATACATAGCTCACAGTTGCGTCCTTATGACTACACCTAATACATTCTAAATGTTTACAGCTTATATATTTGCCAGCATATATATGTTCATTTGTTGTGTATTGACCAGAGTGAATGTTGCTGCCATGACAGCATTATATATCAGCCTTAGCATAACAGTGTATGAGTTTCCATGACTATGCATATATAGTGCCTTCATTAACAGAGTTAAGGGTTGCTTGGATAGTGTACTATGCCTCTGTTTATGACTAAGTTAAGGGCTATTCCTATTAATGGTGTTCCATCGCATGAATTGCTGCGTATATTGCTAGGGTTGCGTATCATGTACAGCGTGATCTCATGACTGCATGAAAACAATGTATAATCATCCACAAACATGAACAACGTATAACATACATTGTGTATATAACCTCACGTATTGCGTATAAGTGTTCTGCTGCCAGATCCACTACAGTGTATGAGCTAGGGCTGCGTATAGCATTAACTGCAGACTGCGTACAGCTATCCACCGTGAACGTTGAGACTGCGTGGTAGTGTTGTGCGTGTATGGATTGGGTATAGCATGGTTCCATATATAAACGTGGTTTCATATAACGTGATTCCATTATCATATGACTGTGTATAAATTAACGTGAACAACTTATACGAACAACATTTGATATATAACAAGAACAATGTTTGATATATAACAAGAACAGCGTTTGCATACATATGTTACAGCGTATAGGTCTTACCATGCTATCTGCGGTATTTTCATCACTCACCATAATGCCACGGCTGCCCAAATGACACGCTGCCTGTTGTTTTACACTGTTTCTTCTTGGACTGCATTATGAGATCTTGAGCCTTCCTGTTGTTATGTATTTAGTGACAGCTTCTAGGGTTTCTTCCATAGCAGTGTTTAGTTCTAGATCATTATGCTACTGCGGCTAGGGCATCATAGCAAATCCTCTTGGTGTTTTCTCTTTCTCCAAAAACCCAGACGTGGAGAAGAGATCACGTGAAGAGTATCTAAATGACTTCAAATCATCTTCTATTTATACCAAAACGTATAGGTTGAATAGACACGTCGGTTGGGATTCTAGAGCCTACATAAGAGTTGGTCGGCTTGATAATAATTATATAAACAAAATAAATTCATATCTCCATAAATACTTATCGGAATCAGATAATCTTTGGATCAATCCTACACCTCTCGACGAGAGGGATCCAATAAAATTATCAGCTGCCATAAATAAGCCAACCCACATGGAGTTTGGCCCTAGTTGCCAATTTAACATATATCAAGGGGCCACCCCCTTTGACCATCATTCATAGAGCCCTCTTCTTCATGGAACTTTAGGACTTAATTAGGCCTTCCAAAGACCCTCATAAACCATTGCTATATCATTTTGGCTTCATTTTGGATGTCTTACCTTACACTTTATGGCTATTGGTGGGCTTGTCACCAAAGTCATTGTTATTTTTCACATTAAAGTGAATTTAGGGGCATATTAGGCTAATTTGAACTCTTAGAGGCTCATACAAATAAAGTAGAGCCTCATTTGTAACAAACATCATCATCACACTTGGATCTAATTCTCTTGAGGAATTTTGCACTTTTCTCTTGGTTGTCTATTGGAGATCTCTTGATGCATTTCGATATTTTTGGAGCATAAATTTCGTTCTTTCTTGGAGCCATAGTCTTAATCTTGGATTGGATATATCTCATGTTATCTTGTAACTAATCGTGTTGAATATTTTTACATGAAAAATATCTAATGTGTGAGAATTTTGTAACTAACTCTTTCTTTTGTGCCCTAATTATTGAATATTATTGTAAAAGATTGTTAAACTACAAAGTTTTGCATGTTTCTCATTGATAACAAGTAAATGTATGTTCCTAGTGGATTAAAGCTTGTTTTTCTTCCATGTAAATTGATGCGTCCCATCAATAGGTCTATTTTGAGGTCCATTGTGTTATCCTCTAGCCCTTAAAACTCTCATTTTCCCACATTAATTCGCATTTTTAGCCATAATATGCTTAGTATGAAGACTAAAGAGTGCTTGTCATATTGCATGGCCTATGTGATTAATATGTAGGAAAAATAAGCATTTTTGGAGACATTTACTATGCGCGAGCTTGGTGGAGACATCCAAAGAGAATATAGGGGGCTTGTCCACTTCATTAACTCTCCAACTCAGCTTGAGATCAAAGATCCCTCACCAACAACTCGAATTCACTAGCAGTCGAGGAACTCCAGTGCACGTAAAGATCAAAGGGAACTAGATCCACCAATTTAGAGATTGTGGAGGGGATAATTCCTCCTTTCAAGGGAGCTACCCCTCAGCTAATTTTTGTATAAATAAACCAGCCTAAAGGTTCATTAGGATTCAAATTTTTGTTGAAGATAGGAGTAACTACTAAGAGCCTTGTGCTTGATACTATTAATGTCATCTTTCATATGATGTATGTGACTCTTAATTTTTGTCAATGAGAATTTCACTATTGGCCTACATCTGAGTTAGTTCTGGAGTGATGAAACCCTTGGGTTTGGGCCCAACCCAAACTCTCTTGATTTCTTTCCTTGTTCTTGTTTAGTTCATTGCAATTATTTTCTTGTTTAAGTAGGAATTACATCACAAAACTTGTAGTTGAAGGTTTTCCTATCATCTCTCTTGTGGGAAGAGTGGTTGGAAGATCTACAACAACAACCTAAAAACATGTGTTTATAATTTCTTGGAAATTGTTAAGTGTTCGATTGTAATACTTCTACATGCTTGGTTTCTACAACTTAGAATTTTGTAGCATTGATTTGGAAGTTAGATTTGTGGTTTAGGGTAGAGTAAATTTTAATAAAATTGAGCTCATCTTTTCCATGTTAATTTATTTTGTTGTAATATTGATCATTTGATGCATGTGCTTGATTAGTCTGCAGGGATTGTCGTTGACTTGCAGGGGTGGGAACACACTTCCACATCCATCGAGATCATTTCATCTCTCTCCTGGACACTCCGCATTGCTTCCAAACTCTGCCACCAATATCACTCTTCTAGGGAAAATGAAGGACACCGTGAGCATAAAATTTGGTGCAAGATATGCCTCTGAGGGGTACTAAGCTTGGCTGAGGGGCTCCTACACCCTTCATTAACCTTCATCCACCTTCCTTCACCTTCAAGATACCATTATTGTCCTCAAAAAGCTCTTGGACCCCCTCCTGTAGCAAAACAGAGCCTCTTGTAGCAAAATCAGGCCTCCTATAGCAATCTCTTAGCATTGCTTACTTCAACCAAATTCACTCCAGACTTTGACCCTTGAATTTTGAAGTTGAATAATGGCCCCCAAGATTTGATTTCATGATTAAGGAAGACTCTAAGACCACTCCAACCCCATCCTTTCCTCACTACAAACATAAGACAACAAGTAGAATTAGACTTAGCATTTTTTTCATAGTTGTATTGAAGATTGAATTCCTCATTTTTAAGCAAGTTGGAAAATGATTCGTGAAAGTAGGCTATTGATTTGATTAAGTGTGAAAATAGAGTAGCATGGTTTACTTCTACAACTAGACTAGTCTCTTCCTTTCATGCAAGTTCAATTAGCATTTACATTTAATGAATGGAATTTTCATTTATGTAGTTAGAATCATGTTCATGTCCTTACAATCATGATATACTTTCATAATAAATTCTCTTTGTAGTTAGCTGAAAAAGTTGTCTTTGAATACCTTGATCTGATCTAATGACTGAGGGTGACATGAGTAGAAACTAACCTATTGTGCATATAACATTGTCACCTCTAAGTTTGTACAAACCTCGAGTTGATAAATTAAGTTGAGAAGCCTTTGGGAGTTGCAACATCCTTGGTGCAATACCAAGGCTCATTAAAAATCCATAGATAGTGGGTGGGTAATTGTTAAAGATTGTTTTCTAGGGAATCACCTTTTAGCCTCCTTGAAGGCAATTTTTTCCGAATTTCGAATCACATAGACTCCACAGCCCAAGGGTAAGGCAATAATCCAAGTAAATTTTGTGATCACCCCTGTTTCCCTTCTCTTTTTCTATTTCCAAAAATTATTGGCCCCTTCCCTAGATGATAAACTAGGGCATCCTGCAAATTGCATTGGAGATGATCTCTTACAAAACCAATTGTATAGGCTACTGCATTGGTGTTTCCTCTAGCTCTCCTCCAAATTTGAGGCAATTCCCATGGTTGGATTGTGAGGAAACTCAAACCCTAGTTGCATCTTTGGAAATCATCTTGAACATCTTAGTAAGAGGTCTTCTTGAGGATTTTTCTTGCATAGTATTCGACGTAATAAATCATTAAACAAAAACCTTTCTCTCCACTATCTTGACCTAATGAGCTCATAGGAGGGTCTCCTCCCATGGTTATTCATAAACCCTAGGTCTCGTGTGCTCCCATTCTAAGTCTTTCAAGGGTAGATAAATTTGATTTAGGAGCATATAAGCATCATACAAATCGTTTTTAGTAGTCTTAATCATCTTTGTAGCCTTTACCTTAGGCCTTAATTCCATCATTGGATATCATTAACCCTAGGTATACGTCTCCTCATAGGTCTTTCTTAGAGAGACTTTTTACTTCTCTTGAAGCATTGACCCTTTATTTAAGTCTCTCCTTTGAATGGGTTTTGGAAATCACATCATACCTAGTCATTAATTCTATCATTGATAGTGATTTCCCTCATGCCGGACTCCTCCCATCGATGAAAGTTCATAAAGAACAGGGGACACTAATTGAGGTGACAGTGGGTTTTTGTCACATTGTTTCCATTCGGTTTAGTAGTTGTCCCTTAGGTACCCCTCCTAGGACCCCTGCTAGATTGTGTGGCAATAGGGACCTTCCTTTAGGATATTTTTAGAGCACCATATCTCACTATAACTCCCTTTAGTGTTTATGGAACATATATCGTATCTCTCTACATCAACGAATAAAGAGGATTTTAGTTCCCAATCTCTTAACTTCTATTTTTTCAATGTTATTCATGAGTTTTGTGCTTTGTTTCTCACTTAGTTCCATTGCATGTTTGTTTGTATTTTCCTTTCTACTCAATTTGATTGTGGGTTCTTTTGCAGGTAGCAACTAAGTTGCAAAAGAACACAACGATTTGGTCCACCATTGCATCAAATCCCCAACTATATTCTCTTAGTTTCTTCTACTTTCACCATGTTATTTTGTCGTTTTTGCATTCACCGTGCATGTTAGTTGTTTCTGCCCTCACCTAGTCTACTTGTTGTTTATTCCTTCACTGGGTCTACTTCTCCCAAAACTTCTTGTTTTTGGATTCTTCCAAAGAACGAACTTGCACAACATGCCATGTATCCAATTTTGCAAATATGGTTCTAAAATTTCTAATTTGTAACATCTCGGAAGGAAATTTATAGCAAAAATGTCAAGCTAACTTATTTGAAGAATGTTTCACGAGCATTAAATAGAACTAACTTCCTTAGGTCATATCTCTGAAATTATAGAAAAACAAGGTCTAAAATTTCTACTACAAGTACCTTGAGATTTGTTCTTTGGAATTGTCCATATTTAATAGTCTAAAACATCCCAAAAAGAAATTTATATAAAGAATCTCAAGCTAACCTGTATGAAGCATGTGGTAGGAGCATTAAGTAACACTAAATTACTCTAATCATATCTTGAAAATTATTGTGAAACAAGGTATGAAATTTCTACTATGCGTATCATACTTCTCTTTTTCCTTAAAATTCCACAGTTTAAAACATAACAAAAAGAAAGGAATAGCAAAAATACCAAGCTGGCATGTTTAAAGCAGGTTTCATGAACATTCAGGAATCCTAATTTCATCAAATCATATCTATGAAATTATTGTGAACCAAGAGTAAAATTTTAACCACAGGTACATGAAGATATTTTATCTATATCCTCCAAGTTTCACGATATGTAACATCCTAGAGAAAAATATATAGCAAAAATTTCAAGCTAACATGTTTGAAGCAGATTTCGAGAGCATTTAGGAAGCCTATTTTTTTCTAGAGCATACATATCTTTGAAAGTATAGCGATCCAAGGTCTAAAATTTTAATCATAGGTACATTAATATATTTTGTCTATATCCTCCAAATTTCACGACCTAAAACATCCGAAAAGAAAAGGTATACCAAAAAATCCAAGATGTCACATTCACCCCTTAAATTACACATTTGCTTCCACCTTTACTCTCTAAGAATCACCCCAAAAATATTCCTTAGCACCTCTTATGAACCTCAAATATATTATTTCTTGGATACATTTCAAATAAACTCATATAACATTTATTTATAGTGTTTCTATGTTCACTTACGGGGCCAAATTGTAAAACTAGTTTGGGTGGCTTGTGTGTACTTTGATTGGGTCATCCTAACGAAATATTTCACATATCTTCATTCCTATGGAGTTAGAGGGAGTGCATTAGAAAGATATTGAAATAAATTTTCCAACCGTATATCCTATGCTCCAATTTAAGCTAGAATAATAGAGTAAAATACCTCAAACTAGGCATCAAAAATCCAAAAACAATATTTCCAACAATCTTTATTTTCCAATCTTTATCTTGGAAATATGTAGTCTCCCCCTATATTTGAAGTCAATGAAAAAAATATTTCCAATAGTTGTCACATTACCACTCTTAATCCTTTAATGGTGTATAATTATGTTCAAAATAATTAAACAAATTTTGTATTAAATACAGTGCAAAGACTCATAAATCACTACATCCTACACTTCACAACAGAATGGAGTGGTTAAGAGGCAAATTTGCACTATATCATATATGGACCAATGTGTGATGGAGAATATGTGTGTTACATATAGGTTTTTGGTTGAGGTAACGTTTACAATGGTATGTCTAGTGAAGAGATCTCAAACAAAGGTGGTGAAAAAGAAGAACCCAAAGAAAGCATGGTCTAAGAGGAAGCCCAAAGTAAGTCATGTTAAGGCTTTTGCTTCTTTTTCTTGTACCGGGATTATATAGTATAAAAGAACCAAATTAGATCCAAAAATTAATAAAGTGATGCTCAAAAGTTATAGCAACAACCATAAAATGTATAGGTTAATTGATGTCAACACCAACAAGGTAAGTTTCAATAGAGATGTTGTATTTGATGAAAAAGATAGGTCGTTTAAGACTTCACAAGGCATCCAAGTTATCGAAGAGTAGTCAATTGTGGTAAATGGTTTAGCTGTCAAGCTTTAGGTAGCTCCAATTATAGGGTGAGAGGATTCTAAGCATGATGAGTTGTTGTAGTCAATAAAACCACCCCCCCCCCCCCCCACAAAAAAAAAAAAAATCCATTCTACCAAAATTTTGGGTCCTTCCTTTGCTTTTCAAAGTTTTAATGATATCTATGTGGATTGAAATGATCGAAACCCTCTAATGACCTAGTTATCACCCAAGATTTTGGTTGTGTGTATTTTCATGAGACACATTGACTATCCCTTCCTACCTTGCTTCATCCTCATTTCCATCTTATAGTTACACTAGGGTTTATGGCATTTGCATTCAAACAATTTTGCAAAGGATCTTGTAGAACTACTCCATTTATGTTTATCTAGGTGGAAGGTATTTTGTTTCTAAGAAGCTATTAGAAATATAATTATGTGTGTCCTTGTATTTTTAGGGTTTAGACAAGGTTGAAATCAAACTAGAAGGCTTACTACCACTAGAAGCACCTCTTAATGGGAAGCAGATACTATTAGGTTAGTGGGATTAGAAGATAGATCATGGTCCATCGATGATTTATTGATTGAATATTGTTTCAGAGATCAACTTGGCTTCATCCACACATGAACATACAAGTGGCAATGAGTTTGTGATGTTGCATGTGACAATGAGTTTGGAGTTCCCTCCACTTGAAATATTCTTAGGCTTCTTTCTCTTTGACCTCCTAAATGTTTCACTTCTCATTTCCTTGACTCTAATCGCATATCACATTTCTATTTTTATCTTTAGACCTTAAAAGACTTATGTTTTTTGTCCTTGTCGCAAGTCGCAATCACAACTTGCAATGCTACCCTGCCTAGCCTCTATAAATGTGATTTGTGACTTAGGATATAGGTCTAATCTCACAAAGTCACAAATCGCAAGTTTAGTTCCTAATCCCTTATACTATAACCTCTAGAACTCTGATTTGCAAAAAAGGCCATATGATATCTTCCCAAGTCGCACTTTTAATGTTTGGTGACTTACTCACTACCTTCTAGACTTGCAACTTACGAATTAGACTTGTGACTTGTGACAAAAGGCTACAGAGATAACTCAAGTCAGAAATCACATCTTTAGTGTCTTATGACTTATCGACTATGCTCTAGATTTGTAACTTGTGACTAGTCATTCCCATCATCACATGCAACTTAATCCAATCACAATTCTCCACTACGACTTTCACTACGAAGTGTGATTGTGACGATAAATTGTGACTACAAAGGGTGATTGTGACTACAAATTTCGATTTCGACTACAAAGTGCTGCTGCTACCACTACAAATTGCGACTGTGATTACAAAGTGTGATTGTGACTACAAATTATGACTGCAACTACAAAGTGCCACTACCACTACAAATTGTGATTGTGACTACAAATGGTGACTATGACTAGAAAGTGCGACTATGACTACAAAGGGAGACTGTCACTGCAACTACGACTACAAAGGGTGTCTGCGACTACAAAGGGCGACTATGTTAAAATTGGCAACTAGGGCCAAACTTCATGTGGGTCACCTTATTCATATATGATAATATTTTTACTAGATTCCTCTCGTCGAGAGGAATAGGATTGATCTAAATATCATCCGATTCTTATAAGTATTTATGGAGGTATGAATTTATTTTGATTATGGACTAATTGTCAAAGTCGGTCAGCAACTTATGTAGGCTCAAAAGCCCAACAGTCGCATCTATTCAACCCCAACGTTTTGCATATAAATACAAGGAGTATTCTCCTCATTTGCACACTTCACACTCATCACATCTCTCTCTCTCCTGCGCAGAAAAAAGTCTCTTCTCTCTCCTATGCAAAAAAGACTCTTCTCTCACACGTGAAAGGAAGGACGCTGATTTTAGAGCTGCAACTGTAGATCGGAATTTTGACTGACGTTGACCATCATTCTCTCTCTCTGGATTGCGCAACAGGTGAACCTGACTCTCCTTAGAAGGCCACATTTTTTGTTGAGGGAATCAAGGTGATCTGACCACCAGTTTCACAAATATCAATTGCCCTAGTTTAGGGTTGATCTAGGGTTTGTTGTTGTTGATGTAAATCAGATTTTTGTACTATTTCTCTCTGCTGAATTATTGAAGATAAAAGAAGATTTGACCAAAGGGTTTCCCCATATTGGGGTTTGTCCCTCGCTTGCCGCCACATCTTGTGTATCTTGTCTTGGCTTGTTTTTTGTTGATCGTTTAATGTTTTTTCTGCACTTTACTTAATGTACATGTGATTGCTAATCTGTGGATAATAATAAGAAAAATAAGTAAACTGCTCTAAGCATAGAACATACCATAAATCAACATGGTATCAGAGCTGGGGTGAAGATAAAGTCTGAGCAAGAGCAAGAGCAATCACCGAAGAGAAGATTGGCAAGGCTATCCTAAAAGAACTATGGGGTACTCAATACTCTTCCCCACCGAAGACAAGCTCTGTGAGAAGTCTGACTATCACGGATGGAAGATGTCTCTCGATCTGACTTTAGAAGATCAAGGAGTGTTGGACCATGTGAGAGGCAATATTGTTGAGCCTCTATCAAATGCACCCGCTACTACCAGGAACAAATGGAAATCCGGAGAAGTCAAAGCAAAGAAGATCATCCAGGACTCTATTGACAAGCACTTGGTGGCCTATGTTTCTGAGCTAAACACCTCCAAGGAAATCTACGATAGACTGGTGAGTTTATTTAAAAATGATGCAAATCGAGTTATGTTTCTTAGAAATAAGCTGAAGGAAATTAAGAAGGGCAAAGATGAAAATATACAAGCATATTTCTTAAAAATCACCGAGATCAAGAACGATCTACTATCTATTGGGGAAGTAATTCCTAAAAGGGAAATGGCACTCACAACTCTTGGAGGACTACCATCTGAATGGTATATATTCAGGACTAGTCTCCTCAACAATAATGTAATTCCTGGATTTGAGGAATTAATGGCTAGATGCATTCAAGAAGAAGCAAGAATGGTAGAACAGGAAATACCCACACTTAAAGATCATCCCGCTCCCTTTTCTTCTCATGCTAAAAGAAGAAACAATTCCAAAAGGAAGACTAGACCAAAGGGTGGAAAAGGACAATGTTACCATTGCAATAAACCAGGTCATTATGCAAGGGAGTGTCCTGATAAAACGAACTCAAACCTGGATGATGATCCCCCTCAAGGCAATCAAAGAAATGGCAGGTCAAATCGCCGAGGTAAAAGAAGCACTGGAAATCAAGGAAGAGGACAACCATTCAAGAAGGCAATAAATTCCAGGTATGAATCTAACATTGTTGACAATAAGTAGGATGAATATTATCTACGAGGTGCTTTATCTACCTCTGCTCCTCCGAACTCGCTGGGAAATTGGATTATTGATAGTGGCGCCTCAAGGCACTTTATTGGTTACAAAGAAGTTCTCCATAATCTGATAGAGAAAGAAACCAACCTGGAAATTGTCCTTGGAGATAATATGAAATATCCCATGAAAGGTGTAGGCAATGTCTCTCTTAAATTGAATCAAGGTAATACAATCCACCTACAAGATGTATTATATGCACCTGATCTCAAAAATAACCTGGTGTCCATTTCGACAATGGAAGACAAAGGCTACAAGGTGGCTTTCAGCGATGGCAAGGTATGTGCATGGAAAAACAATATTAAAGATGCCTTCACTCTTGGGTTTCAAGTTGATTCATTATATCAGGTCGGAGGAAATCCGCTAGGTGTCATGTCTTGTGACACATCTCTTCAGTTCGAACTATGGCATCGGAGGTTTTCTCACCTTTCATTATAAAGCTCTACCTAATGTAAGAAAAATGGTGACCAGGATGCCCAAGTTCATATTAGAGCAAGAAGGTATATGTCCGGGATGTGTTGAAGGAAAGCTAAAAAGGGGACCATTCCCCTCAAGCCAAAGCAATACCTCTGATATATTGCAGTTAGTTCACTCAGACATATCTAGTATGATCCCTGTGAAATCCTTGGGAGGATATTCATATTACCTCACTTTTACAGATGACTATTCTCGCAACACTTGGATATACTTCTTGAAAAAGAAGGACGAAGTGTTCTCCTAGTTTCGACACTTCAAAGCCTTGATCGAGAATCAAACCCAAAAGAAGACAAGATCTTAAGGACTAATAATGGGACTGAATATGAATCTAATGAGTTTCACGACTTTTGTAAAGAGGTTGGCATTAAGAGGGAGACTACTACACCGTACACTCCTTAACATAATGGTGTGGTAGAAAGGAAGAACCGTACGATTGTGGAAGTTGTTTGTGCTATGCTCCATGATCAAAGACTTCCAAAGTTTCTATGGTCCAAAGCTGCAAACGCTACCGTATATGTGCAAAACCGATGCCCCCATCAAGCATTAGGTTCCAAGACTCCCAAAGAAATGTTCACCGGTAAGAAACCTAACGTATCTCATTTTAGAATTTTTGGAAGCCCTGTATATTTTCATGTGCCGAAAGAGAAAAGGAACAAATTGGGTGCACCTGGAAAGAAAGGAATCTTCGTGGGCTATAGTGAAAATACTAAGGGATATAGAATATATGTAGCCGGTCAAAGGGAAGTCATGATTAGTCATGATGTCACCTTTGACGAAGATATGGCTCTCAGCAAGGTGAACAATCTTCCTACTGTGAGTAGCTCTCAAGAAGCTGACACTAGGGAACCGAGAGAAAAATATGATGAAACAATGCCCGATGTGGAGAACCGATGGATCCTATTGATCCTCCTCCACCTAAGCCTTCCTCTTCTAGGAAGAGGCCTTCATGGCTAAGGGGAACACTTGATGATGCTGAAGGACATGTTGCACCCCGAGGAACCTTCTGTGAAAGTTAGAAACCAAACGGGTATCAGGGATACCTAACCATCATGAGCACCATCATTCAAAATGAGCCTTCATCATTCTGAGATGTCGTCAAGCATCAAGTATGGAAGGATGCTATGACCGAAGAATATGAGTCTATTATGAAGAATGATGTCTGGGAAGTGGTTCCCAGACCCCTGGATAAGACAATTGTCACTTCTAAATGGCTTTACAAGATAAAGCATGCAGTTGATGGAAGTACGGAAAAGTATAAGGCTCGTTTTGTCGCTCGTGGCTTCTTCCAAAAGGAAAGTATAGACTATGACGAGATATTTGCACCTGTTGCCAGATATACCACCATCCACTCGATCATAGCCCTTGTGGCTTCACAAGGATGGAAACTACATCAAATGGATGTTAAGACTGCATTCTTGCATGGTTCAATCAAAGAAGAGGTCTACGTAGAGCAACCCGAAAGATTTGAGATTTATGATTGAAAATCTCATGTGTGCGGGTTGAAGAAGGCCCTCTATAGGTTGAAGCAAGCACCCCAAGCATGGTATGATAGGATCGATAGCTACTTGATGAAGCTGGGATTCACTAGGATTGAAGCCGATCCCAACCTTTACTTCAAGGTTGAAGATGACAAACCTCTCATACTGGTGTTGTATGTTGACGACCTCTTTCTAACAGGTGCAAACCCTCTCATTCAAAAATGTAAGAGGGAGTTGGCTTCTGTATTTGAAATGAAGGACCTAGGACTGATGCACTATTTCCTAGGACTCGAAGTTTGGCAGGAGCCAAGGGAAATTTTCCTATCTCAGGGAAAATATGTGGTGAAGATATTGGAAAGATTCGATATGGTGGACTACACGCCAGTAACTACCCCAATGGAGCTTGACTTCAAAAAGTTAAGTGGTAGTGTTGTTAGACCTATTTTACGAAATGCCACCGAGTATCGTCAACTCGTCGGAGCATTAATGTTCTTAGTGAACTCCCATCTAGACATATGCTTTGCAGTCAACACATTGAGTCAATGTATGGTTGAACCTCGCCACATACATTGGATTGGTGCTAAGAATCTGTTGAGATATCTTCCTGGCACAATCACTTATGGGTTAAGATACATTGTTGGAGATGTGAGACTACTTGGATATACTGATGCTAATTGGGCAGGCAGTGTGGTGGACCGTAAGAGCACTTCTGGGTGTTGTTTCTCCTTGGGATCTGCTTCGATATCCTGGATGAGCAAGAAGCAGAAGTCGGTGTCTTTGAGCACCACTGAGGCAGAGTATATTGCCACTAGCATGGCCTCCTGTGAGGCAGTCTGGTTGCGAAAGCTCTTCAGTGAGCTATTTGGGTTTACATTGGATACCACCGTGATTTTATGTGACAACCAAAGCGGGATCCCTTTATTAGAAAATCCTGTATTTCATGATCACTCCAAGCATATCGATATTAGGTAGCACTATATTCGAGATATGGTGCAACGAGGAGCAATAAGGCTCCAACATATCGGTACAGATGAACAGGTCGCCAACATTCTGACAAAGCCCCAAGGAAAGGTCAAATTCCTGACTTTCTAAGAATGACTTGGTGTCATTCAGAGACCCTCCAATGAGGGTCAAGTATGATGTACTAAGCTCTGGGAGCTCCAGGGGGGGCAGGGTACTTCTTGGAGTGACACATGACCACGGGGTGACTCACCATCCCCTGTTGGTGCACTTGGTACAGGGTAAAAGGTTCAACCTTTCCCTATGACACCCCGTGGCGACTATGGAACAGGATGATTAGTTCTCCTGTGGGCCTGCATGATGTGTTATCCATGGCGATTGTGGATAGGATGATTCGCTCTCCTATGGACAGGATGATTTTCTCTCCTATGGACAAGATGATTCGCTCTCTTGTGGGACAGGATGATTCGCTCTCCTTTGGAAAGGATGATTAGTTCTCCTGTCGAGGCATCCTACCCATGCAGTATGGAACTCATGGGAAGTACCTCTCATCTGATCAATGAGAAGGGAAATGAGGATAGGGACATAGTAGTACCAATGGACACATCATTGTATCTATCACACTCCCTATGCTAGGATGACCTTCATTGATCTGGGATCAATGATACTGGTTTGGGACCAGTGAGAGTGGTACACACTCTGAGACTGACTTTGGGTCAATGGAGGATGGTACGATACATCCTCGATCATTTCTTCTTCTTCATAATTCGAGCAGAGTAGAGCAAGAAGGGTCAAGCCATACAAGACAGTGCATTTGATGGATGGACAGCAGTGACGGTCCGACAGATTGCAGATGAAGTTCTCCCTAGTTGAGAGGGAGTGTTAAAATTGGCAACTAGGGCCAAACTTCATGTGGGTCACTTTATTCATGGATAATAATATTTTTACTAGATTCCTCTCGTCGAGAGGTGTAGGATTGATCTAAAGATCATCCGATTCTGATAAGTATTTATGGAGATATGAATTTATTTTGATTATGGACTAATTGTCAAAGTCAACCAGCAACTTATGTAGGCTCAGAAGCCCAACAATCGCATCTATTCAACCCCAACATTGCATATAAATACAAGGAGTATTCTCCTCATTTCCACACTTCACACTCATCACATGTCTCTCTCTCTCCTGCGCAGAAAAGAGCCTCTTCTCTCTCTTGCGCAGAAAAGACACTTCTCTCACACGTGTGAAAGGAAGGACGCAAATTTTAGGGCTGCAACTGCAGATTGAAAGTTTGACTAGTGTTGACCATCATTCTCTCTCTTTGCACTATGCAGTAGGTGAACCTGACTCTCCTTGGAAGGCCGCATTTTTTAGTTAAGGAATCAAGGTGATCCAACCACCGGTTTGACAGATATTGACTGCCCTAGTTTAAGGTTGATCTAGGGTTTGATGCTGCTGATGTAAATCAAATTTTTGTACTATTTCTCTTTACTGAATTATTGAAGATAAAAGAAGATTTGATCAAAGGGTTTCCCCATATTGGGGTTTGTCCCTGGCTAGCCGTAACATCTTGTGTCTCTTGTCTTGGCTTGTTTTCTGTCGATCGTTTAATGTTCTATCTACACTTTACTTAATGTACATGTGATTGCTAATCTATGGATAATAATAAGAAAAATAAGTAAACTGCTCTAAGCATAGAACATGCCATAAATTAATAGATCATGAATGCAAAGCACAACTACGACTATAAGGAATATAAAAGGTCACAAGGAAGGAGAAAAGACACCTCCAACTTTGTATAATATACCTCATGCCTCATTTAGAGGGGAATTTTAGAACTCAAGCTAGGCTAGCATTAGAGAGTTTTTTTGTGCTTACAAAGCTAAAATCACTCCACTCTTCACAGAGTGTTGGTGAGGCTAGGGTTTGGTCTTGGAAATGATATGAACAACCTACATTCTACTACTGGGGCTTGATGGACCTATTGGACACGTACTCGAATTCGCAACATGATTAATGAGAAGTTCTTCACTTTCGACAATAATTCTTGTGTACTTTCATAGTGGTTGTAAAGGTTATCTAGTATTTCCATTGTGTGTGCAAATGTGCTTACATGTTGGGTATATGTTAATGAACTAATTCGTGGCTTATGGATTGCATGTCTTCTTTGAATCTTTGTCTTCTTATTCTATGATATGTCGGTAACTTATTGTGAACTAATTTGCAATTAACTTCTAGCACTTTTATATTCATGTATGTCTGAGATGGTTTTAGCTCACTAACCCTTCTTGAGGCATGCTTCTTCTTATTGTTTTGTTGTTACATTATTTTATTATGTTCTACAAGCTATCAATCATGGGTTGATTTCGTTCTCATTTTTGGGTCATTTCATTCTTGTCCTCACACTAACATCTCTGAATTTTGACAACCAAAAGTGAAACATACATGGTAGAAGGCATGCCCACATACTGGATGGGGCTCCTATCCCGAACGATGTGAGGTCTGGTTGGGAATTCACATCTGGGAGACCCCTTAACTGTTGGCGAGGCATTTTTCCCCTTCAATAGATTTGGTGCTAGAAGGAGGGCCAGATGACACGCTAAGCCTGTAGAGTGTTCAATTTCCACGATCTTGGGTCTAGGTTAGAATCTTAAAATCTTTGACACTACCAAACCAAGAATCTCAACTAGAACTACTTTGCACAGCAGAAAATATAAAGCAGCAAATCACATGTACACAAGTATACACAATTTTTAACAAAATATTGTACAATAATGTACAACCCAATATTTGTTATAATAAACCAAATCTGAATAATAAAACAGTGTATGGAATACAAGGTACAATGACAAAACTCGTTACAACTTATATGTCATATCTTGTCTTATGGGTCATTCGCTCTCGTACTGCTCACTAGCTTCCCCTTAGTCCTTCAAAGGACAACACATCGAGACTCCAGGAGGGTTGCCACCTAACACTATCACAAGTCACTTTTGTATCATGTACATTGGCTAATCGAATCTACTCTCTAGGTAGGCCTAATCCCGAGCTCCAAACGGTCGGGCTAGCAATGACCTTAGTCCATCAAGGTACTACACTTCGACACCAATCTTCACCCAACCTTCAGCTCCTCTTTGTCACTTCAAGATAGCTCGTCTAGGGCTACTTTGGATATCCACACGTTGCCCTCCACCAGACCAATGATGCTCAATCCTCCACTGTAGAATCTACTTGAAACTGGGGCTACTTGTTGCTCAAGATAAGCCCAATACACGGCTTCCATAGGTTGCAATATCAATCCAAATCCGGTTAACAAACTGTGACCCAACGCACCTCCAAACGTTGTTCCAAATTTGTTTCTACAGAGGGTAAGGGCTAAAACCAGCCCTCAAAACTGCCCACGCAAGATTTTTGTCGTTGTGTATGGCCTGCGGCCCATTAGGGGAATTTTGAGGTATAAAATGGGCCTCCTAAGGAAATTATAAAATAATAGTGGAAATAATAAAATAATATTAGATTACATCATCAAATTTTAGAGAGAAAAAAGGAAAAACTATTTTTTCAACTCGTATTTTCAACTTATCTCCCTATGGGTTTATTTTCGAGTGGGAACACTCATTGAATGCATAATTTGATTCCTCATCCATTGAGTACCCCTATTGCATACTTTCGATGGACCCTGCTATACGAAAAATGAGAAATACATGAAAAATGTGATTGATTGCAATCACATCAATCACATTTTTCATGTATTTCTCACTTTTCGTATAGCAGGGTCCATCGAAAGTATGCAATATGGATACTCAATGGATGAGGAATTACATTTTGCATCCAACAAGTACTACCGCTCAAAATTGACTAAAACCTTAGGAGATAAGTTGAAAAAATATTTTTATTATTTTATTATTTTTTAGTCTTTTTACTTTTTTACCCCAAAAATGGTGAATCATCCCCCATGATTGACATCGTCATATTGAATCTAACTGGTGCTTATAAAGTTTATTTTTGTTGTACATTTTTCTTAGAAGGCCCATTTTAGACCTCAAAATTTCTCTAATATGCCACACAGCGCTCATGTTGCAACACGGTACCCCTCAAACACTCCAACAGGCTATCTGCAAGCCTCCAAACAGTGTGTGTTTCATGCCTTTAGACCTCAACTTAGCAGCCAGAAAAGTCGACCTCCAACACAGCAAATTTGGACTCTGTAATAACCCTTCAGAAATTCCTCCTCATCCCATTGTTATGCCCTCTCTAGTTGTAGCCCAAAATAGAGACTTAATCTTTGCAACGCGTCCTCTTCTAAGGCATGTGTTGCACTTTTATGGATTCCTTAATGGCTCTACATCACCCTCTATTTATACATAAATGAGGGGCTCCTTCCTAGGACGTCATAAAAGGGTTGCCAACCCGTCACAAGCTTAAAACACCTTAGGCCAACCTTGACATATAAGTGCAAACCCATCATATAACTTCAAAAATTCATATCTCCACTTCTACAACTCAGAATTCGACGATTCTCGAATCATTAGATTCTCTTTCCGCCCTCTATCATCTCATGCCATCAAATGTAGAAATGTGCTCCCGGAAATGCACAAAACACGATTTGGTGCAAAACCCCATACTTGGGTTCCAAGCCCACAAGTGAACCTTGTAGCGCTTTACCCTCCAAACCCCGAACCCTAAGGCTTGGAGTACCTCCCAAGCTACACAAATCAACATGGGGCCTATATCTAAACATTCTATATTGAAATGGCTTCATCCCAAATCTTTATCCTAGGTTGTTTTTCTAAAAGACTAAATCTTTCAATTCCCGTGGGAAATAGTTCAGCACTTGTCGCGGACTAAGTTTGATGGAGAGGGTGAAATATTTTTATTAGAATATACGCTTCGATTTCTTTATTTTTTTCATTCTAAATAAGTATATTGTGAATATGTCGCATGCACAATTTTCTCCCTTACACTTGAAGGTCGCATTAAAGAATGGTGCAAAACCATACCAGCTACATCTATTCAATCTTTCGAGTAATTCGTTAAGGAGATTCATTGTGCTTTTTACATGTATGATGGAAAAAATTATTTTAAAAAATCAATGAAGTTAGAGAAAAACCATATGATATTAAGAAAATATCACGGTCGGGCCTCATTAATAGGTATATAACAAGGTCCATCTAGTTGTCCTTCAGCATATAATTACCTCTTTCCTCGCATTTGATAACATCTTTTTCACTATAATGTGTTTATCAGGAAGACTAAAGGATGTTTATCATATATTGTGTCCTAACATGATTAATGTGTAGGAAAAGGGCACATTTACTATGCATAAATACATTGGAGGCAGTTGGAGAATGTAGGAGGTTCATCCCTTGCATTTACTCACCTACAACTTGACTTTATCCTTGTATTTATTCACTTGCAATTTGAGGATCTACTAACAGTTGATGCACTCAAAGGTTGTGAGGATCTCATGAAGCTAGATCCATGTTTTTAGGGATTTTGGAGGGATGTAGCCCTCTTTCCAAGGAGGCTTCCCCTCGGTCATTTTTGTATAAATAAGGAAGCCCAAGGGCTCAATGGGATTCAAACATTTGGAGAAGATAGAAACTAGTAAGAGCTAGGAACTCGTACTTGTCATTTTCATTCCCTTCATCATGTACTTGAGCATTGTTTTAGGTTAATGAGAAGCCCTCTGTTATATTAAATCTGAGTTTGCCTTAAAGGGTTGAGTCCCCTTAGGTCAGGGCCCAACCTAGAGGTTCTAGTCTCTCTCTTTTGTGTATTTTATTCATACATTTTCTTTAATGTATCTAGCTATCAATATTTTCTTTCCTTTCTAGCAGAATTGGTTTAAGAGAAAATTGTTTGTGCAAGTTTATCAATCACCTCTCTTGTGGGAAGTTTGGTTGGATATATTGTGTTGGAAAGCCAAAAGATGTAGTTATTCTTCTTTTGCAATAGTTATATTTGTTATTAGTCTTCTCTTTGCATCTTCGTTTTCTACAAATTGATAATTTGCTTAGAAATTTCTTTCAAGCATAGGAAGAATAATCTCTTATGGTTGTAGGTCCTATGCAGAATACAAGATAGATTTCCTTTTAATGCAAAAATCATATATTGAATAAAATTCAACTCATCATTTCCTTTTTATTTCAATTTTATGCAATTTGTACTAAAATCATGCTCTAGATGTTTGGCAAGATTGAGTAACTTTTTAGGTGTGCAAGTCCTACTGTTGGATTGTAGGATATAGTACTATCATTCTGACTTCTCATCATACTGTTAGCGCCTTTCTTTCTCCATCAACAACTCCTTCAAAACATTGTTCACCAAAATTTTATTTCTCATTTTTTGAAGACCATCGTGTGCATCTCCCCTTGTGCAAGATGGGACCTTGAGGAGTACTAAGATTGGGAAGGGCTTCATACAACCTTCTTCCACCTTCCCTTATCCTTCATCACCTTCAAATCACCTTTTTTTCCTCATAATGCTCACAGATTTACTCCTCTAGTAAAATAGGTGAATCCTATAACATCCTGTAGCATCTTGTAGAACCCTGTAGAAGCCCTCCAAACTTGACCAGAATTATTAAAGCTTTTTTCTTCCTCCTAGACCTTCATATTTCCCCTTAGGCCTTGAAACCACAATTAAGGAAGATTAAAGAACACTTAGGACTTGTCTCTTCACCACTACAATTTATCTCTGCATTTAGGGTTAGTAAACAAGTTCATGAATTGACTGGAATAGCGATGATTTATATGATCATTTTATGAAGCACTTAATGGACTTTATTACTAAGATATAATCTCTTTTAATGTAGTGATTGAAGGTTTATTCCATTCTATTTGCTTCATGCAAGTTAGATTAGGTTTTCCTTCTCTGATTTATGTTTTCTAAGCTTGGGCTTCCATTTCAAGCATTTTAATTTCTTATACAGAGACTAGGTCTTTCCTTTGATGCAACATTTACATTATGCGAGTAGATTAATGTTTACATTATGCAATTAGATTAATTTGTATAGACTGTAAGTAGATTAATGTTTACATTCTGCAATTAGATTAATTCTTATAGTCTGCAAGTACGGTGGCCTTCCCATTTATGCAAGTACAATAGAACTTACATTTATGCAACTAGGTTAACCTTTACATTTTTGCAAAGTAGAGTAACATTTCCATTTCTGCAAATAAATTGGCATTTCCATTCCTGCAAGTAGGTTATGACTTCATTTTATGAAATCTGTTTTTCTTGCAAATCTAGATTATGTTGATAGAGTGGTCTCTATATAACTTGGTTTAATCCATTGCCTCAGAATAACTTGAGTATAGCTTAGCCTATTATGCATACAACACTTCCGCCTCTTAAATTTGTATGAACCTTGAGTTGATATTTAAAGTTGGTAGCCTTGGGAGTTGCAACATTCTTGTTGCAATACTGAGGCTCATCAATTTTTGGTGTCGTTGGGGAGGTGTCCAAGTAGGTGTTGTTTTTCCTTAAGAGTTTTTTTCTTTTCCATTTTTTTTCTTTGCATTAGTTTTGTTTGTCTTAAAAATTCAAAAAAAAACAGATAAAAAGCACAGACATTTATTTCATGCCTTGTAGGATTAGGGATAACCTAGGAAAATTTCTACCAAAAAAACCCCACCCCTTCAAGCAATCAACCATCACTCTTCTTTGGTGACTATGAACCTCCTACTCTAACCACAGAAGAGTTGGGAAATCCTTTAGTTGAGAAACTAGATATCTTTGAAGAATCCATAGGGGAGGAAGAGCCCACGTCACTTACCCAAAACATGGATGAAAACAAACAGACCGAGCTCTTACCTATTAGAGAAACCAATGGGAAATACAGAATGAAGAATATAAGCCCCACTGCTCTCCCAAACTTCCATGGCCTAGCCTCTAAAGACCCTGATACATTCATGTTTGAGTTAATTGTGGTTTGAGAAACCTATGATTACACTTATGATGAGAAAAAAGCTAAAGTTGTTACTTTCTACCCTCAAGGATGCAATCTTTCGTTGGTTCATAAGCTTGGAAGGAGGAAGCATCACCTCCTCGGCTCAAATGCAGAAAGCTTTTAATCAGAAATATATGCATGATTGTAGATCAAGGGAAAAAAAAGAGGATATCTTTAGAATGACCCTAGTGCCAAATGAATCCTTATACGATTATGAAAAAATATTCCAATTCAACTACAGAAGAGCTAATTGTGGCTTTAACCCGGAATCCTTGAAGCTTTTACTTCTCTGAGGGATTAGGGAGGATTTTGTGAAGACCCTTAATATCTTGTTTGGTGGAGACATTTACCAGCTAACTTGTCAAGACATCACAACAGTATTCAAGAATCATTCTAGGGATGCAAGGAAGAAAGTTAGGTCTAGTCAAGGCTAAAGCCTTCTCCTTCTACCTCAACCATCAAACATGAAATAGGGAATATGCTAGAAGGCTTTAAGAGTGACATGTTGCACACCTTTTTCTTGCAAATGGTTACTATGCAGATTAAAAAGAAGCAAGAGGAGGCAAAAAGGGAACTAGCTATCTTTTTCCCTAGATGCACCAAGTGGCACCCCAAAAATGAGTGCCCATTGAAATAGAGGTTTGCTCTGTTTGTGAGGAGAACCATGAAACTGAAAAATGGCCCTCTCTTCTAGGCCTAAAGGTTGTATATCAAGGGGCAAAGAGTCGCTTGGAGCAGCTTTGCTTCATCAACCAAAGGAGGCCAAAAGTTCCTCAGTGATATCAACAAGGCATGCAAGGTGCACATTATCCTTCTTTTAGTCCAAACTAAAGTGCACCGTTTCAGCCTTGGTATCCTCCATCTCACTCACCTAGGTCCATGCCCTCTCATTGGTCCTATTCTCATCAGTATCCGCGTTAGCCTATCAATCCACCCTTCTAGCCAAATCAACCTCGACCTCCTCAATGGGGTAACCCTTCACAAGTATGGAGGCCTCAAACAGCCCAACCTCCTACCTTAATGCCTCCTCCTCCACCTCAACCACAGCTACCCCACAATAATCCACCCAAGAAACCTTAGATGCCTTCTCAACCCAATCCAAACCCAAAAAACAAGCAGGCCCAACAGGTTTATAGTGGGGTAAGATCTTATCCTGCTTATGTTGTGGAAATCCAGGAGATCAACCTTAGGTTTGGGAAGGTATTTCCAGATGCTCACCCACCTTCTCCAGCCAAATATATTGAAGGAGAGAAGAAAGGTAGTGCCCCTCAAGCTAATGTAATTCCCTATCTTAAGAGGTTGGTCCAACCTAAACAACACACCCCATAAGAGGATGAACTTCTAGGAGAATTGAATAACATGTGTGTTAAAATACCCCTTCTTTAGACCATCAAAGATTTTCCCATCTACAACAATCTTATCAAGGAATAATGTCTCGAGAGGCCTAGAAGAAGAAAAATAGATGCCCCCACTGTCAATGTTGTTGGGCAGCTGGCTAATTTGATGCTTGGGAAGGTCATTTGCCCAAAGTATCTGGACCCCAGTAGCCCGATAGTGGATGTGCGCATTAATAGTGTTGTAGTCCTGTTAAATTTGGACAACTAGGTCCAAACTCCATGTTCTGATGCTCAGATTAAGAGGCTAATATTTTTGTTGGATTCCTCTTTCTGAGAGGTGTAAAATCCATATAAAAATAGTCTTAATCCGATGAGCAGAACTTATATTTTGAATTGATTATTCTTAAT
>APFE030365704.1:85078-130035 GCA_000404065.3 Pinus taeda | reverse complement strand
GTACGAGCTACCTGGAGGACGAATTTCAGCCACACGTGGGAAGGACGAAGAGGACAGACTGTACGGCTGAGCTGTAGTACGATTTTATGCTGCTAGGGTTTTGTATAAAGTTTGACCAGCGTTGACTTTGGTCAACGCTTGGTCCAATCAAGTTGAAAACTTGTGGAAGGTTCGATTTTTGAAGGCCGTACTACCTGGCACAAAAATCGAGGTCAAAGGGTTGACCGTTTTGCTGCTGCGTTGACTTTTAGCTTGCTGCCCCTGCGTTGACTTTTTAGGACAGCGTTGACTTTTGTAGAATTGACTTGGTTTGACTCATCTACTGGTTGGAGGGTTGTTGTGACACATCTGGGCTGGCTGACCAAAGGAGACTTTGCTGGTTGAAGCATCCTGTTGACCGTCGAAACGAACTCACACATTTTTCCTGTTTCTGATTTGTCTTCTGTAAGATCTGCTTATATGTTCTATCTGCATTTTGCTTAACTTCTTGTATGATTGCTGTGAGAAAAGTGAAATTGCTCTTAGCATAGAACATCTACAAAACTTTACAAGTCCTCAACAGGCTAACTAACCTTAGGGTTGCAATAAATGTCATGACCAAGAAAATTATGCGGGAAACTTAACCTCCAAGGAGCTTTGAGAAAAGCCACCATAGTCTTGCAACTTACAGATAGATCCACAGTAGCCCCCGAGGGAGTTACTAAGGTTGTGATGGTCTTCATTGAATCCTGGGAGTACCCCACAAACTTCCTTGTCCTCCAACTCAAAACCAAGTTTAACGGATAACTTTTCATTTTAGGGAGCCCTTGTTTAGCCATTGCTAATGCTTACATTAGTTGCAAGGTTGGAAACATGACAATTAAAAATGGGCAACTCACAAAGCATCTTATATTATACCCCCCTGCTTAACCCTATGTTGATCATGACTTACCTTTGTGGGTAGAGGAAGAATAAGAGGAAGATTTTTATCAGTCATCCCCCTACCCAGTTTGTACATTAGACATTATTGTAGGAAGCAAGCAACTAGATAAGGATGATCTTATTGATAACTTTTTGCAGAGACAACCTCTTATTGTCGTGTCAATTAATGAGTTAGTAGAAGAATCCTTAAGGCACCCTGAAAAAAATCCATGGGCCGAACTGTTCACCACCAATTATGATCAAGATCATGTTAAGATTCTAGAAGTCAGTCCATCCAAAACTCTGAAAATCAATCCTTCCCTCTCAGCAGAGCAAGAATAATTATTCACTATGCTAAGGCAATGTCTTGATGTTTTTGCTTGGGACTATAAGGAGATGAAAGGGGTGAATCCCTCGGTTTGTACCCATCACATCTACATTAAAGAGGGATGTAAACTTGTGTGCCAACCCCAGAGGAGAATGAACTTTGCCCTTAAAGACATTGTGAAAGAAGAACTGCAAAATCTATTGGATGCAGGATTCATTTACCCCATTTCAGATAGTGAGTGGGTGTCCCCTCTTATTATAATACGCAAAAATAATGGGATGTGGAGGATATGTGTTGAATATAGGGAACTTTGTCAATTTTCAGATTGCTCTATGTTGTATCAATTACTTTAATCCAATTCCAAACTTCAATTAGCAATATTTCCAATTACAATTAGTCTTTTGATTCATCAATAGTAATTGAAGATAGAACAATATATGAAATGATAAAGAAGACAATTTGCACATCAACAAGAGACACCAGATTTGGTCAAAGACCAAGGAAAAACCGCACTAGGGGGAAAACCCTTTGAAATTATTCTTCTATTAGATTGTCATAAAATGTTCAGCAGAGAGTACAATGAGCTCAATACAATATGATTAGCAATACAACCCAACAATTTCAGAAATTATTTTACAGTCACAGAATATATTAGAGACAACTTGATTCAAACTTCAGACAGCTTCAGAAAACTTTGGATGATGGTCAACTATAGTCAAACCCCTGGACGCTCCCTTAAAGTTAGCATGTGAGCATCTATAGCTTCTTGGACATTGTCTTGCTTATAGCATGTGTGCGTCCAGGAACAAAATTTCTCAGTTTTGTGCTAGCGTTCAAAGTAGAAACCCTAATTTTGTGCGAGCTTCGGATATGAGACTTTGGACCTTTGTACGACCTTTTCCTTCGCCAATGTGCCGAACCAAATCAGATAGAAGAGAAGAAGATTCTTGATGTTGTGATGTCCAAATGAGCTTCTAGGTCACTTGTATTTATAGGCTTCTGGGGGTGTCCAACAATATCAATATATGTTGACGCCAACCTATCCAAGTGTGTGTGAAAGTGAAGTCGACCTAATCCAATATCCATTAGTGGCTGCACAAAATCAAAAACCAACTTCTGCTTGTCTGAACGAGGTGATATTTAGGTCGATTTTGGCCCTCTCGAAAAGAGGAACTCAATGCCATCATCGCCTCCATCAAATGAGTAGTCCAAAGTGGAATTTGACCGCAGTTTCATAATTTTAATAACCTTCACATGTCCATGGGGGACCTTTACCTATAGATCCCTTCCATTTGGCTTGCGCAATGCCCCTTCTACCTTTCAAAGCGTAGTTTTGAGTATTTTTGTTGATATTATTCATGACACGGTTGAAATTTATATGGATGACTTCATTCCTTATGGGAATTATTTCTAGGAAGCTCTTTCCAATTTTTGTAAGATTTTAAAGAAATGCATTGAAATGAATCTCTCACTAAGTCCTAAAAAGTGTACATTTTTTATGAATGCAGTGGGATTGTCCTAAGTCACTTCCTTTCTAAGGAGGGGATCCAAGTTGACCCTAACAAGATTGTCATTATCAAAAGGGTTCATGCCCCAAAAAAACAAAGGGATTCTAGAAGTTTCCTTGGACTAGTTGGATATTATAGGAGATTTATTAAGGATTTTAGTAAGTTAGCTTCACCTTTGTTTGGATTGTTAACGAAGGATTTAGATTTTTGTTGGACAAATAAATGTCAAGAGGCATTTGAAGAGTTGAAGGAGAAATTAACCATTGCACCAATTCTAAGGGGTCCCAATTGAGCATTGCCTTTCAACATCCACACATATGAATCCAACAAAGTTGTGGGAGCGGCTTTGGGACAAGTGGAGGACAAATTTCCCTATTCCATATATTTTATCATTAAGAACCTATCCAAATTTGAACTTAATTACACAGTTACTGAGAAAGAACTCTTCAATTTTGTGCACTCCTTGAAAAAATTTAGGCATTATATCACTAGGTGCCAAGTCTTTGTACATATTGATCATGCAGCCACTGAATATTTAACGAATAAACCTTATGTCAATGTTAGGATCATTATGTGGTTATTATAGTTGCAACAGTTTGATCTAACCATTGTTAACAAACCAGGGAAGGAAAATGTGGTTGCAGATTTTTTGTCTAGACTAACATTACCTGCAAAGAATGCGGAGATGATAGATGATCAACTTCCAGATGAGCACCTATTTTCCATTTCACTATTGTCTCCCTCGTTTTCTAACATAGAAAATTTCTTGGTTGCTGAGAGATTCCCTCCTAATCTATCCTCTAAGGAGGAGAGCATAATAGTTAGAAAAAGTGCCCTCTTCACCTGGATTAGGGAAAAATTTTCAATTTGGGACTTGATCAAATATTGAGGAGATGTGTAAGGGAGGATGAGGTCTTTGACATCCTCTCGAAATTCCATGATGGACCTTGTGGGGGCCATTTTGTTGCCAAAAGGATGGCCTTCAAAATTCTTCAAGTTGGCTACTATTGGCTAACTCTACACCAAGATGCTAAGAGATACATTGTCATATGTGATGAGTTCTAACAAATGAGAAAGCCTACACCAAAGGATGAAATTCCCCTGCAACCTCAAGTGACTCTTGATCCATTTGAGAAGTGGGTCATGGATTTCATTGGTCTAATTGATCCCCCATCCAGACAAAAGAGATACATCATTGTGTGCACTGATTATTTAACAAAGTGGGCTGAAGTGAAGGCAGTAAAAGCAACAACATAGCAAAAGGTAGCATATTTTCTAAAGGAAAACATATTTTACAAGTTTGGATTCCCAAGGGAGTTGGTCACTGATCAAGGAGCTCAATTCACTTCAAATCTGATTGAGGGAATCATGGAGAAGCATCATATAATGCACATAAAATCCACCCCCTATCATCCTCAAGAAAATGAGCAGGTGGAGGTAATGAATAGAGCGTTGGAGAACATCTTGACTAAAGTTGTTAGCAGTATGGAAAAGGATTGAGCAACCATACTTTTGGAGGCCACTTGGACCTATAACACCACCTAGAAAACCACCATTGGGTTCACTCCCTTCAAGCTAGTTTATGTAAAGAAGACACTGACGTCCACTGAGCTTGGCAGCACAATTGAACCTAGACATCACCAACGCTCAGCAAGAGAGGTTGCAATAGATCAATGGTCTGGATGAACTTAGATCGCAGGCCCTCATGCATACTGAGGTGGTCCAATTGTAGAGGAAGATTTGGCATGACAAAAACATCAAGAAAGGACCTTCCAAGAGGGTGATTGGGCCCTGCTATATGAATCTAAATTCAAGGACTTCAAGTGAAAGTTGATGACAAGATGATTAGGTCCTTATTTGGTGGACAAGTGTCATGAGAATGGCTTTGTCCATATCAGAACAATTGATGAAGAAGGAATTCCACTTTTAGTGAATGGTTATCCACTGAAACTTTACAAGAGACTTTTATCAAAGGAGGAGTTTACATATTCAATAAATAAGGAGATGAATGTGATTAGGGGTCTCCAAAATCCCAATCCATCCAGCGCCTAATCAGCGAAAAAGAAGAGAACAAAAACAAAAGAAAGAAAAAAGGAAAAAATAATAATAATAATAAAAAGCCTAGGTGGAAAACTCCATGAGGCACCCAAGGAAAGCTCTAGGACTGAAAATCTCCATGAGGCAGTCTAAGAGTCTAAAAAAATTAAGAAAAGAATAATTAAAAAAAAAAACTTTGCCAGGTGAAAACCTCCTCTGAGGCGACGTGCAAGTCTCAAGAAAGAGAGAAAAAAAACAAAGGAAAAGCAAGGAGACCTTACATCATTGTTGCTAAGATGTTTTTTTTGCATGGTTCTAGTCACAAGCTGAAGAGGACACTGGGCAAGGAGAGAGTTGCAAAACTCCACTTTTCCATCCACCAAACCAACTCTCTGTGTGTCCTCTATCATTTCATTGATTTCCCCAAGTTCCTTCATCACCAGGTCACCTATATTACTCAATTTTTCCTATGTTCTGAAGTGCTACAAGAATTTCATGCATTACTACAAGGTTGTCTAGATTTGCTACAGGATTGTGGTCGATATAGACAAAGGGTTCAAATGTTGTGTTTTTCATAGAGGAACAAGAGGAGGGCTCCACCAAATCCTCATCATCCATTTTCCACGCCACTTGAACTCTCCACCCAAATCTTCACTTTTTTCCATCAAAAATATTCATTTCCACCCCTTCTTCCATCCTTTCCACTATAGAAAAGGCCTCTAACCCTTGTCCACAAATTGATCATGAATTATCAGTTTTTCTGGGAGCATTATTTGAAGGAAATTGTGATCATAGAGGGGTTTGTGTGACTGCTACAGGAAGACACACAGTCCTGTAGCAGTTTGCACAACCCCTATAGGACGACAACTCAAACCACCAGAATGAAGAACCAACCATCATGAAGGCATTGGAGAGTCGTTTCTTTGATTTTGGGCAGCTAAAAGACCCTCTGCAAGCTACTATAAGATCATTGTTCACCTTCAACATTAGCATTTGATCCACCTCATGAAGATCATGTATTGTCAAGCTTCAATTAGTCAGAGACATTTAAGAAAAAAGAACAAAAAAATTCAGAGCAAAGCCAATGCATGGAGAAACAAACATGAGAAGGTGACACCTCAAGAAGCAAGCAAATCATCCATTCCCTTTGTTCATAAACAGCGTGCAGACATCAAGTGTTCAGCACATAGGTAAAGACAACCAGGTAGGCACAGGTATGAGAGACTCCCCACTTCTTCATTTAAGTGCATAATAGTTTGAAAATGTTTTGAATGCATGAGGAACGAGGTTTACGAAGGCTGAAGATGGCTAGCAGTGTCGGCCACCCTCAAACAGTTAAGTGAAGTTATTTTTCTCTCATCCCACATGGATAAAACGACAAAACTTAAAATGTGATAATTACAAGGAGTGGGCCAACGTGTCTATGAGAAAATTACGAAGGTGTAGGTGGGTTCCAACTAACATAACATGTTGAGCCCACCAGCAAAACCACAAAAGGAATGAAGAGTGGGCCAAAGCCTCATTTGTACAAAACGTTTCATTCCAAAAATGGTAAGGAAGGCCCATTAACATTGTCAAGAGTTGAGCTAGTTGCACTAGGGACTCATAGGCTACCACAGAGAAGCTACGAGGAAGAACATTAGCTGCTACAGGATCCAAGCTAAGTGCTACAAGATATAGAACAGGTGCTACAGGATCGTGAATACCTGTTATAGGATTCGCCTGAGGTGAAAAGGGGCCTGATTTTGTGTGATTTTTCCTCTAAAACCCTAGAGCCATGAAAGAGTCTCCAAGGAAGGGGTAAGTAATAAATTTTTCTCACCTCCCATGCATAAAAATCCTATGAAATTGTCAAATTTTGTCTATAGAAGCTTGCTATAGAAAACTCCTGAAGGTAAAAAAAATTCAAAATATGATTTTTCCTAAGAATGGTAGTAGGAGGATGAATTTGTTTTAAATTGGGCATATAATTTGTCTTCCTCTAATCAGAAAAAGAAGAACCATTCCTCTCATCTCTACTCTGAAGCCCTAGGCTACTCAAAATTTGAGAATTGACAATAAAATTCCTTGTAACAATTGTGAAAAAACTGTAGTAGGGATCAGGGGAGGAGGCTTCAAGAGAACAGAGTCCACAGATTCAACATGAATCTACTAACACCCTCTTGTCAGATACATCTCACAAACCACCAATGGATGGGGTTCTTTGAGAAAATCAAAGGGTGTGATGATGAAATTACCCATGAATTTGCAACAACCCTCCAACCTAAAGGGGAAGATAGTGCCACCACCATTGTGAGGGGGATTTTCATCCATTTAAATGCAGAAACCATTAGCAGGGTGACCACATTAGCTCTACAAGTTAGGTGGGGAAAGGAAGATAGAACATAAGCAATCACAGCTAGAAAAAATTATTCCTCCCTAGAGAGAAACTCATTGAAGATAAGAATGGGATTAGAAGAAAGAGCTTACCCTACCCATGGGATGAAGTAGCATATCACATCTTGAAATACATATCCTATGAGGGGAGGCTCAGTTTTGTTGATGCCTATCAATTTAGGCTACTTTATGAGGTAAGATTCCAAACAAAAATGCCTATCCCAAGAAAACTAAGTATTCCCCACTTCCTTTTTCAGTGGATAGTGGAAATGAGCCAAAGGGAGAGAGAGGGGAAACACTAGTACATTGTTCATCATGGGCTCATAAGGCTCATTGTCATAAGTGCTCTGGAGAATATCAAGAGCTTTGTGTCATGGACAAACTTTGTAGGCATGGACAGGGAGGCGTTCATTGAGACTCAATCCTAAGATTTATTAGAGCATGAAGAAACCACAAAACATAGCTCTGCAGAATAAGAGGTTGGAAAGGAGAAGGGGGAAGAAAAGGGAGAAGAAATTGAAGAAGAGAAGGAAGAGGAAAATCTCGAGACAGGAGTAGAAACCTTTGGGGAACCTTTTAGGCCTCAAAAGAGGAGACAAGAATAGCAAGCAAGTCTTTCAGAGGGAAACACTGAACAAGAAGTGGTTGCCACCTTGGCAGCCCTAAGTACACCTGTCAAGGTCGAAGGGAGGAAGCCACAAGGCCCTTTTTATTTCAAATGGAGAAGTAGTAGACTAAAGTCAGGGAAGCCTAAGCCTTCCTCAACCACCCCCATCACCATTGAGGGGGAGGCTAGGCACCAAGAGGGGGAATTAGAGAAGGGTAAGAAGCAAATTGAAGAGGTGACCTCCCTCAAAACTAAAGGAACGCATCCCCAAACTTCACGAAGGAATCTAAACACTAGGGGAGCCAAGATGAGACAACGACAAGAAGAAACGGCCATGCTACAGAAAAGTAGGGCAATGCTACAGGACAATAAGGCAGTGCTACAGGAAAATGTTGCGCAACCTGAGGAGGGTGTTAAGAACCAACCCTAACCCCTTTATTTATGTAATAATCCCAAGGGGCCTCGTCATAATCATAGTTAGTTAGTTGAGTCAATAAATCTTATAAGTGGTTATCCGAATTAATAAAATTGTAAGTGGTTGACCCGCATTATGGAAAAGGGACCGCAATTAATAATAAACGGGCCATAGTTAATAAATAAAGTGGTTAACCTGTATTATGCAAGAAACCACTAGTAGTTAGGGTTTTGGATGTCATAAAGCTATAAATAGTCTTAAATAGAAAGGGAAGAAGCATCGAGTTTTATTGTAATTGAGCTCTGCTCTATTGGAGGTTGCCCCCTCAAAGAGGCAAGTGAACATTGTATTTTTCCTCTGAATAATAAAATATTTGTGCAACTTGTCTCAATTCATATGATATTTCTGTGCTTTTGGAAATATTGTTTTGTATTTTTGGCAATATGTTATTCTCGCAGGTCAAGTGCATAACAAGTGATATCATAACACTTTCCAGGGCCAATTGTACCTCCAATTTTGGCAGAATTTCTTTTTAGGCTAGATACTTGTTCCGCCATCTTAAACCATGGGATTTGTCGTGAATGCATAAACCTGGGGATTTAGGGAGACATGCATACAGTAACTATAAGAGTTTGTCACGCTTGTTGGACTCCCTTGTAACCCCTATGGGTACCCCTTCGAGTAGTAGCGCATTAGACAGAACTGTGCACGGACTGCAGTTCCACATACCCTTGGGTATATTGGAAGCCTCCCCTAGGGTAACCTAAAACCTAACCTTAGACAACTCGTTAGTCGTCTTGTTGCTACAGTACACTAAGAACAACACTCAAGGAGATTACTCGCACGTACAGAAGGGTAGTCGGGTAGTATGGCTAAGGGTATGGTCGATCCTCCTTAGTTGGTGCTATGAAAGATTGGGTCAAGTATTACTGTTGGACCCCTACGTATATCACGATCTATAGCACCTGACACTCCTTTGTGACCATAGTTCCCTTAACTATTTGAAGATCACCCCCCCTACCTTTTCGTCTGGAGCAAGATCCAGCAGTTGGGATTCGGTCGTCGTTGTACAAATTAGATCCAGCAAGTGGAGTTTTGCCACCGTCATACATATCAAATTCAATAGTTGGGGTTTTCATAGCAGACCAGACACTTTGTGTAGTGAGGTTGTGGCCACTAGAGTCCAGATCAAATTGTCGCAAAGCATTTTGCAGTGCCAAACTTTAGGGTTTATGCTACTACAATCCAGCCTTGATTTTCACAAGATATTTAGCAATATCAACCATTTTGGATTTTGACCACCACAATATTGATAAGCTTTAGGGCCATCATGGGATGCTTGCAAGAGACCTAGCCCATAAGATTCGGGATGACGAATTAATCGCAGTGGTACCATTCACCTGTAAGCCCCCAATTTTCATGCGATCCCAAATTTTTCCTGACGCGACTTCAAGTAAGCTCAAAATTTGATAGGGGCTAGTGTATGCTCCGTACCAAGTCTCAAGTTATGGCTACGGAGAAGATTGTGGATAAAGTCGAAGCCCTTAGCCCAAGGGATAGCTCAGTTGATCGAATTCTTGTTTCTAAGTACCTCGCCTATTGGGAGGTTGAATCTCCTCGATGTCCTTGGGGTTAAGCATTACTAATTTGGTCGACGAATAGATCCTTTCAGGTTGATCTACCTAGATTTTCCTGTGGATGTAGTGGCCACTCAGTGTCTCTAAACCACCCTAAAAAAATCCCCAAGGGATAGCTTAGTTGGTCTACTTCCTGTTGCTAAGTACCTCACCTATCGGGTGGTCACGAGGTCAAATCTCCTTCACGCCTTTGGGGTTAGGCCTTGCTAGTTTTGACGACAGGTAGATCCCTTTGGGTTGATCTATCTGAATTTTCTCGTGGATGTAGTGGCCACTCAATGTCTGTGAAACACCCCAAAAAAAGAAAGTTAAAGCCCTCGAAAAAAAAAATCAATGACTTATAAGCATCCTTTAACAACAGAATCACAGAAGTATTGGAAGCCCTGAGGACATCTCACGAACCAATGAGGGAAGAACCGAATGTTGATGCACACGCAAAAGGGGAATCCATCCATCACATTCATTTCCATGGAGGTCACCAATATTCGAGCCATCAGACACCCAAGCTGGACATGTACAAATTTGATGGCTTTAACCCGGAAATATGGGTGGCACAAATGCAACAATATTACCACCTTAATAATATATAGGATGACGACACTAAACTACATTTGGGAGCTCTTTACTTGGACCAAGAGCGATGGCAGTGGCGGCAGTGGCATCATAAATGTTATCCAAGGAGGCCAACTTGGAGCATGTTCTCAAAATCCATTAATGACCGCTTTGATCGGGAATCTCACTTTTTGGGTCATCTCACTAAGCTCAGGAAAATGGGTACAGTGCGGGACTACATTGCAAACTTTGAACAATTGGTCATCCGAACTAAAGGACTAGGAGATGCCTTTTACTTGAAATGTTTCATCAGTGGCCCAAAGGAAGCCATCCAAGCCCATGTCTAAATGCATCACCCAGCTACTTGGTTGGAAGCATGCAACAAGGCTTAGAGGTACAAGTTGCTCTAAATTCCCAATCCAATCGTCAAAATTTCGTCACATGGGCACGTCCCACCCTAGCTACAGGCCCCACCCAAACACTTAAGATTCAAAAGTTGTCGTCAAAAAAAAATGGTTGAAAGAAGGAAACAAGGACTCTGCTACTATTATGATGACAAATACCACCCCAGGACATAAATGAAAGGAACCAAAATTATTTCAAATCGACACTACTAAAAACAACTATGTCGATGAGCTCCATCCACTGAAGTGCCTAAAGAGGAAGAGGGTGAACCCCTAATAGCCCCAGACACTGATAGTACAGCTATTCCAAATGAGTCAGTTATCTCACTCCATGCCCTAGTCGGCATTTCTTCTCCCCAGACTCTCAAAATCTGAGGTTTTATAAAACATCAGCCAATAGTGGTGTTGATTGATAGTGGCATCATGCATAACTTTGTCCATAGGATAGTAGAAGTCGTTCATTGTTTTGTCAGGGCGGTATCTAATTTCCAACTCCTTATCGTTGATGGGGGGACCATGAAATGTGAAGGACATTGTGAAAATATTAAGCTTCAAATGGGGGATTATCACCTCGAAACCCACGTGTTTTCCATTGAAATGGGCAGTTGTGACATTGTCCTTGGTGTTGAATGGTTCCACACATTGGGCCCTATCACAAGGGACTTCCGGGAGTTATATATGAACTTTAAGAAAAACAGCGATACTCATACACAATGGGGACTCCAAGCAAGTGCTCCTACTATCATTAGCTCGCATCAAATGGAGAAGATTTTAAAAAAGGGCCATTATGTGATAATAGCACAATTTAATGCCATACATGCCATTGAATCCACTCCTCCTACCATTCATCCTGATATGCAACAAGTATTAGATCACCACCTAAGGAGATCCCACCCTCTAGGGTTGAACATGATCATAGCATCCCTTTGCTCCTGAGTACCCAACCACCAAATGTCCGCCCTTATCAATATCCTATTGCATAAAATAATGAAATTGAAAAAATCATCAAGGAACTCCTCAAAGCCGATGTTATTCGTCCCAGCACCAGCCCTTATTCATCTCTAGTGGTCATGGTTTTAAAGAAAGACGATGAATGGTGCATGTTAATTTGACAGCTTAGTGACAAATTCAAACCATGGGACGAGATTCCTCTTTTCAAGAGAACCAAGTTTGAGTATTGAAGCACTCAATTTGGTTAAGAGAAAGTGTACTTATGAAGAAAAACCCACATATGCAAATTTGGACAGGTCAGGACCCTTGGAAGCATATAAATATAAGTGATCTCAAGCTCATTTGGATATCACCAAGCATTTTCTTCTTCTTTCCTTCATTGATTGGTTCGCACAGATCTGAGGCTTGGTTGAGGAAATTTTTTTGCATAGATCTAAGATTATAGGCTCTGAAGCTCTAACGTGTTTCTAGGGTTTCGGGTCACAGTTGCAGGCTTGTCCAAGGCAATTTTTTACTATAGTCGCAAGCTTGCAGGCTTAAGGTAGCGACTAGAAGCTCTTAGTGACACGCATACCTCTTCCTCCCTGGGAATCGAAAGAATCGAAAGTAGGGCTAAAATTTGACATTTGACCGCTGACAGCAAAAGTTGTCTATGATCTATATTGATGCCAAAAACATATTTTTGAATGTTGTTTGGATAATTTTGTTGGATGGTATTGTATTGGGTTCATTGTACTCTCTACTAAACATTTTATGACAATCTAATAGAAGAAGAATTTCAAAGGGTTTCCCCCCTTGTGGGGTTTTTCCCCGGTCTTTGACCAACCCTAGTGTCTCTTGTTGATGTGTTGAGTGTCTCCTTTGTCATTGCATTTACTGTTCTATCTTCAATTATTGTTGAAGATTGGAAACATTAATTTTTATTGAAAAGATTGCTAAATAAATAATTGAATTGGGATAAAGTAATTGCAACAACATTGAACAATCTGAAAATTAGCATGGTATCAGAGCTAAGGTGAAGGACAAGCCCAAAAGGAGACAAGCATTGAAGCAATCATCTTTGAAATGTTGAAGGAGCATATCTAGCCAAGTTAATATGTCTTCCTTTTTCTTCAAGGAACATGAGAAGTTGGGTGATTCATCTAACTTTGTTGCATGGAAAATCAGGTTGGAGATCATAGTTGATAAAAATGATGTTTTGAAATACATTCAAGGAAAAGTACCTCAGCCTTCGGAGAATGCTTCCATTGCCGCCAAGAACAAGTACAATAAAGGTGAGTTAAAAGAAAAGCAAATTATAGTTGATGGTTTACAAGATATTTTACTTGCATATATTGAAAATTTGAGGAAGTCTAAGGACATGTATGATAAATAGCTGGCATGTGTGAAGCCAACAATTTGAATGAAATCATTTCCTTGAAAGATCAACTCAAGGATATGAAGATGAACAAATGAGAGTATGTGCAATCATCCATTATGAGGATATTGTTGGAAAATCAGAAAGGTAGTAAAGATTTTCTTGACCTTGATAATTACTTGTGATGTTTCTTATTATTACAATTCTTTATATCTTATTTATTTAGTTCATCAAGCAATTACCAAAAGAAGCAGCACATAAAACAATGAACACAAGATGTAAACACATGCTAGGGAAAATCCCCCCTCAAGGGCAAAACGCAATCAAAGTAATTCTTCCTTTCAATAGTATTCTTTAAGACTCTTCACCCTAGACCAAGACCAGACCTTCCCTCCATACCAAGTCAGCCTCCAGAAGATTGATCTCTTCCCAGCAACTTCAATTATGCAGCAGCTAACAGCGTCCGGCAGCAGTCCAATTTGGAAGACTTTGATCTCCCAATCCAAAGCACGAAACAGAGAGAGACCACCACCAAAATTTCGATTTTCCTTGACTCCTTAGACTCCCCCAAACTAGCATTCACTTTGGCTTCTCAGCAATAAAATTTCCCAACTACCCACTTCGCACTTCTGCCCAGCAAACAGATTTTCGCACTTCTGCCCAATGGAAATAATTTGAACTTGATCAGAAGTGATGCTCCAAATGAATTCGATTTCCTTCATTTTATAAGCTTCTTGTGAGGTCAAATAGGGTCTTAGGCAGACTTGATCTTCTCTTAGGCCAACATGATGTGGAGGTTGCATAATTCATATTTGACTCGATACTTAACCTTTTTACATGAATCAAAAGCCCAAGAAGGGTCTCTCTAAATGTACAATAATTCTATAGATTCAGAATAAATCCTAGAAGTCCTCAATGGGGAATTTAACCTAAAACATAGTGACCCAAGCATGAAACCCATGCTTTAATAAGTCACAATAATAATTATTATTATTTTCTTTATTCTTTTGACAAGTACATTACATAATGACTCGAGTACATTATTGAAGATCGGACATAGTTACTTTTTCCAACACTCCCTTTTAACTAGGGAGGTTTTCATAATGTACATATACAATGGAAGATCTCAAACTATATGAACCATGAAGAACTTTAGGCACCGCAATGCCATGGACTAGATTCCTAACTAGGGCAATATATCCAAACAGTCACTCAATAGTTTAGGCACCGCAATGCCATGGACTAGATTCCTGACCAAGGTATATATCCAGGTGGAACAAAGATGGAATCAAGCTTTTAGCCCCTCTAAGTACCATTAGGCTTACTTGCTAACTATCAACCCAAAAATCCAGGTGTGTATCCAAAATAGAGCTCAATAAACAACACCACCTTTCGAACTTCGAGACCCGAACATCAGCACTAAGTGCCAACCAAATGTCTGCCCAAGAAATGATTCACTTGCAAACCCTCAACAGTCCTTGATCCAGCAGATCAAGAGTTTCCAATCTCTCCCAATCAAACTAATTGGTAACTAGCAAGCTATCAAAACCTTTGAGAGATTCACCAGTACAAACACAACCCCAATCAATAATATACTTTCACATGTACATAATCAAATACAAACCTTTGGGGTATTACAAACAACTTAATGGTTCTTCTCAACTTTCCATAGTAGGACTATCAACCGAATATTTGACAGGTGATTCCTCAATCATACATTTTTCTTCCTATTTCATATGTAGCAACATATTCTTCATTTAGATCCTGCTTTTCTTTTTTCAACAGCACTACAAAATTCATTCTCTAGTTTCCATTTCCTGCTCATGGCCTTCACTCAGACTTACGGTTGTTAGTCCTGATCTAGTGCATGAAGCATGAAGTAGAGAACCATATCTGACACTCCCTCTTAATGAAGAAGCATATCTTTATCTGGACTCCCTCTTAATCTTAAGGAGATCTCTTCTATTCATGCTTCCTTTGGGAGATCAACTTCTTCCTCATCAGAGAATCTTTCATAGCTTCCAACCATTTCATCAGATTTATTATCATCCCCATCATGCCTATCGCATCGAGCATCTTCACCAAGTTGAGTATTGTGTACGATCACAACTTGCTTGTCACATTGAGCATCTTCACCAAGTTGAAGATTGTGTACCTTCACAGCTTAGATGGCAAGTACAACCAAATCTACAAAAGCATGATGTTAGCCATATCAAAATCACGAAAGCATTTCAAATTTATTCATATAAAATATCCAAACATAATTATAAAGAAGAGACATATACTCTTCAACATCTTGCTAGGGTCTTTATACACCATAGACTACTTCATAAGAACATTCATTCCATCTAGGGTTTCAATGTGTCTTCCAAAGGTATAACATACCTTACTACAACATATAGCAAACCCTAGAAAAAATTCACACAAATATAGATCTACAAAACATCTAACGATATTTCAAAGTACATATGTTAGACTTCACACTAGGAATTCATACAAATCCTAGATTTCATACAACAGAGTCAATCAAAGTCAATCACAGCTTAGTCATTAACCTGACCAACTTCCACTAGGGTTGGTTCCAACCCATAGATTTTCAATCAACCATTAAACAGTCGTTAACATGACCAACTACCACTAGGATTAGTTTGCAAACCCTAGATTTTCGAGCAATCAGCATACTCAACATAAAATTCAAATTTCAACAAATCTTTCATATAGTTAACATTCATCAGAGATTTGTACTTCAACTAAGGTTCAACTCAAAGCCCTAGAATTAAAAAATTCACCAAACTTTATACAAATCTCAAATCATCATATTCTAGAGACTAAGGTTTAATTCGAAAACCTTAGAATTCCATTTTCACAATCTCAACATTTCATACATAGATCTTAGATTTTACATTTCACACTAGACAATGTTACTACTAGGATTTCACTGCAAAACCCTAGACTTTTTATTTCCAAAAATCATCTTAGTAGACTTCATATTGTTATATCACACATACTAGACAATTTTAATTTTATTAGGGTTTAGCTATAACACCCTAGATTTTCAGATATCATCACCCTATAATCTCAAACAATGACTTGCATTGAATCCTAAAACAAGGACTTCCATTAAGTCCTAAGACTTGTGACCATCAATAACAAGGTCAACACACATATCTAGGAATTCATAACCATACATAAGCATATCATATGTCCAATAACATAAATACATTTCACCTAGACCAAACTAGGGTTTCAATCAAAAGAACATATCTATACATGCTTAGATTTTATCACCATGAAAAATACATTTCATGTCATGTGTTAGTCAAACCCAACTTCATAACAAAAACAAATAAGAGTTAGACACACAATCATTTTGATTACACTAGGATTTGATCAGACAAACACACTCATACCGAAGAGAAATAGTTCAAGACACTGTAAGGGTCTTTCTCGCACATTCCACCAAACCCCAATGAGCTAGGGTTCCAATGTAGAATCACACATTCAACCAAACCCTAATGAGCTAGGGTTCCAATGTAGAAACATAGCAAACCCAGCATTATCATTACTTCAAAGGTTCAAGATTTTAGACCTCATCATGCAATCCTAACAAGTTAGGATTTCCAAATCACACCAAAATCCCAAACAAGATATCATTAATAAAATGTCTACTAGCATTTCACAATCACCCTAAGCAGTGTTATAATTTCAAACATTCACATTAGCATACCCTTCGATTAGGGTTTTCCAGAACCTGTCTAGGGCTCTACATAGTCAATCAATAATATGAGTGGGGTGGGTGGATTTATTAGGAGATGAATCACCCAAACAAGAATCACTAGGATTCAATACAGCTAGTCATAACAAAGTTAGTAATAGGTCATCAAATGAATAATCATTTCAATCAATGTATTCAAATTGTACCTTTGTTTTCTTGACTAACCTTGTCCTGAGAGATTCTCCTTCTTGCAGATGTTTTCCCTTGTCTTGAAAGATCCTCCTTCTTGCAGATGTTTTCCCTAACCAAGACAACAGGGGGAGAAAGGTGATTAGTATTCAATATAATCAAAACTGAATGAGTACATGAACCCAAAACTAAAAAGACATGAAATACTTATCTTTGAGAGTATTTGGGAGCTCCCTCCAAAGCTTGAGGGAAACCTACAAACTTCCATTTGTTGAGACATGTAGCAAATGCACCCTAAGAAGGTGGCAATCCTAATAGAGAAATGATCACCAATTCTTTTTTCGGAACAATCTCATTAATGGCCAAGATATTATCCCTGAGTCTATCTATCTTCACAAAGAAGGTTGCCACAGTATCTTCTTTAGTCATCTTTGTAGTTCTCAGCTCATTCTTCAATCTTGCTACTTGACCAATGTTCTTAATAGTGAACATCTTCGACAAGGCTTCATACATCTCTTGAGAATGATCGATGTTAGCTATGAATGGGACAAGATTGTCTTCTATCCCTTCTACCATCAGAGACATAGTCACCAATTCTAAATCCTTGAGTTTCGCTCTGTCGGCATCACTGGTTTCTTCAGTAGGCTTCTTTACATTTTCTTTTACTAAATCCAGCACCTTAATGTTCTCGAGGATTAGGTTAATCCTCTTCTTCTAGGATATGAAGTTGGATGCTCCTTCAAGTTTGTTCTCACCCTTGATTGAGTTAGACAACTTCCTTGAGTATAATAGATTCCTTCCCTAAGATGGTGCCTATGAATGGACCTGCCCTTTTCTTCTTTCTTCACCAAAGCTCTGATACCATGTTGAAAAATCTGAAAGGCAATAAATATTTTCTCGACCTTGATAATTACTTGTGATGTTTCTTATTATTATGGTTCTTTATATCTTCTTTCTTTAGTTCATCAAACAATTACCAAAAGTAGCAGCACATAAAACAATGAGCACAAGATGTAGGCACATGCCAAGGAAAACCCCCCTTGAGGGGAAAACCCAGTCAAAGTAATTCTTCCTTTCAATAGTATTCTTTGAGGCTCTTCACCCTAGAGCAAGACCATACCTTCCTTCCACACCAAGTCAATCTCCAGAAGATTGACCTCTTCCCAGCAACTTCGACTATGCAACTAACAGCTTCCAGCATTAGTCCAACTTGAAAGACTTTGATCTCCCAATTCAAAGCATGAAACAAAGAGAGACCACCACCAAAATTTTGATTTTCCTTGACTCCTTAGACTCCCCCAAACTAGCATTCACTTCAGCTTCCCAACAACAGACTTCCCTAGCTACCCACTTCGCACTTCTACCTAGTAGAGAGAATTCGAGCTTGATGAGAAGTGATGCTCCAAATGAATTCGATGTCCTTCCTTTTATAGGATTCTTATGGGGTCGAATAGGGTCCTAGGCCGACTTGATCTTCTCTTAGGTCGACATGGTGTGGAGGTTGCATAATTCATATTTCACTCATTACTTAACCTTTTTACATAATTCAAAAGCCCAACAGGGTCTCTTTAAATGTACAATAATTCTATAGACTGAAAATAAATCCTAGAAGTCCTCAATGGGGGATTTGACCTAAAACATAGTGACCCAAGCATGAAACCCATGCTTTAATAAGTCATAACAATAATAATAGTAAATCTTTTCTTTATTCTTTTGACAAGTACATCACATAATGACTCAAGTACATTATTGAAGACCAAACATAGTTACTTTTTCCAATAGATTTCTCATCTTAGAGATCAATTGCAAAGAGTTGGAGAAACTGTTTGACAGGGAATTGGTGATTGTTACTCTTAGAGGTCTCCCTCCTATTTGGGAAACCTTCATTACTGCTATAAGCAACAACAATGTTTTTCCATCATTTGATGAGATTGTTGGAAATCTCACTCAAGAATAATCAAGGATGGTTTCTAGAGGCAAGATACAAAAGCATGAAGAAGGAGAGCATGTTTGCATTCATCACTCATGACAAGAAGAAGAAGAAAGGAAAATGAGGTCCATAAAATTCAAGGAAGCCTCCTCCTCGAACTTCAAATACAAGGTTTGGAAGATCCAAGGAATCATTGCACATTGAATGCTTCAATTTTCATACGAGAGGCCATTATGCTCGAGATTGCCCCGAGAAGAACAATGGTCCACACTACAACATTAGAAGCAACAACAAAAGGTTTGATGATCGAAGAAGAAGAGATGATCGAAGGAATGATCATAATGGAAGAGATTAAAGAAGTAGAAGAGATGCTCCAAGTGATCATGAAGAAGATCGTCGTCCTCAAAGGAAGTCAAGATTCTCTAGGTATGAAAGTAATGTTTTCAATCAATCTAAATATGTTTTTATTTCTGCCCTTACTAGTTCTTCTCCTTTGGATGCGTGGGATAGTTGGTTGGTTGATAGTGCTGCCACTCATCATTTATTTGGGTATAAGGGAGTTCTCTCTAATTTAGTAGAGAGAGTCAAATTTGTAATTTTTTCTTGGAGACAACTCCACTCATCTCAGCAAAGGCTTTGGGTTCGTCAAATTTCATTTGGATTCTGGGGAATCTGTTTCACTCCATGATGTGATGTATGTCTCGGGATTGAAAAAGAATTTAGTATCAATATTTTCTTTGAAAAAAAAAGGGATGAGATTTTCCTTCATCAAGGTAAAGGTTCTTACTTGGCCTATTGGATCACTTATGAGAGATTAATTCACATTAGGATCAAGATTTAAAGGACTCTATAGAGTCACTCAAAGACATCCTCTAGCATTGGTCCATGATACTAATCATCTAAGCAAGCTATGGCATTGAAGATTGGCCCATCTACATTATGATGTTATTCCCAAATTGAAGAAATTGGTCTATGGTATTCCCAATGTTCAAGCCCAAAATGATGGAGTATGTATAGGTTGTGTTAGTGGAAAGAAGACAAGGGGACCATTCCCCTTGTACGAGAACAAGATGAATGACATCCTCCATCTCATTCATTCTGACATATGTTGTATGATGCTTGTGCATTCTATTGGTGGCCATATTTACTACACCATCTTCATTGATGATTTCTCAAGGAAGACATGGATATACTATTTGAAGCACAAGGATGAAGTCTTTGAAATGTTCAAGCAGTTCAAAGCTTTGGTCAAATATCAAACAGGGAAGAAAATCAAGATATTCAGATCTGACAATGGTGGAGAATACATATCAAAGGAGTTCATTGATTTTTGCAAGAAGGAAGGTATCAAGAAAGAAATGACTGTGCCATATACTCCTAAACAAAATGGAGTTGTCGAAAGAAAGAACAAATCTATTATAGAAGTCGCTCGTGCCATGCTCCATGATCAAAAGTTGTCTAAGTTCCTTTGGGGAGAAGCAACGAATGTTGCCATATATGTTCAAAACGGGGTATCTCATTAAGCATTGGACAACAAGACCTACAAAGAAGTGTTCACAGGTGATAAGCCCAATGTTAGCCACCTCTGTATCTTTGGTTGCCCTGTATATTTTCATATACCAAAGGATAAAAGGAACAAGCTAAATGCTACAGGACGAAGAAGCACATTTGTTGGATATTGTGAAAATTCTCAAGCATTTAGAATATATATTCCTGGTCAAAGGAAGGTTGAAATTAGCAGGGATGTAACGTTCGACGAAGATGTTGACCTTGGGAAAGCAAGGGACCTTCCTCTGCCTCCTCCTCCTCCTCCTGAGAAGAGGAATGATGATATGGATATTTTAGATGGTCCTTCCATGCCCGAATCCAAGACAAAAATTGTTGATGATCCCATGGAGCCTATGGATCCCTTAGATCCTCCTCTAAGTGATCCTCCTACTAGGAAGAGGCCACTTTGGCTCTGTGACACATAAGAAGATGATGAGAGACGAGTTGTCATCCGAAGATCATTTAGAGAAAGGAAGAAGCCATGCAGGTACCAGGTATATGTTGCAACCATGAGCATTATGATTCAAGTCGAACCTCCCACCTTTGAAGAAGTCGTGAAAGAACAAGTTTGGAAAGATGTTATGGCCGAAGAATATGAATCAATAATGAAGAATGACGTATGGGATGTTGTGTTGAGACCGAAGGGGAAATCCATGGTGACTTAAATGTGGCTATTCAAGATCAAACATGGAGTTGATGGTAGCATTGAGAAATACAAGGCAAGGTTCATGGCCTGGGGATTCTTCCAAAAAGAGGGAGAAGATTATGACGATATATTTGCACCTATGGCTCGATTTAAAACCATTCGTGTTGTCAATTACTGCAAAATGTGTTTCCATCTATCTAGACAGAAATGAGCAGAGAAGTTTGTCGTCATTAACCAAGTAGCAGAAAGACTCAGACCCTAAATCGAACCCTCTCCATTGGAAAGTGCTCTGAACAAGATTTCCAACGATATGTGGAAGTCCAAAAATGGACTCCTGGATCAAAAGATATGGTATGTTGAAGTTTCAAGGATTGAAACCTTAAGAAGGTCTGATATATCGCATATCGGAGGTCCAATGACATCGAAGATCGGTGATCACAGCATCAGAGCACCAAAATATCGGTGATCGCATATCAGAGATCCTGCATGTCGGGGGTCCAATACAACAGAGCAAACAATATCAAAGCCCGGAGGAGATCGGCGCATCGCAATATCGCAACATCAGAACATCGGCGATTGGAGAATCAGAACTTTTGAAGGTGAAAACCTTTTAAAAGTTGTGACATGGGTAATGTGTCGATAGTGTAAAAACCGTCAGGGGACTCCAATAAATATTAACAAAGGATTTCATCGCAAAACCAAAGGTGGACGGGCCCCTTTCTCTCTCCTCTAGCAGGGCGTGTGGCAACATATGATTGGTTCCAATAGCTACAGTGGCAACTAACGTCAGCATGACATGGCAGTACGGAAGGACACGTGGCAGGCAGTTTTGGCGATTTAAGGGGGCCTACGGGGGAAAATCTGGGTGACACGTGTCACCACTCATGAGGTGCCACGTAGAAGTGATGACATCATATCAAAGATCGCATATTGGAGGTTGAGGATGCCAACGCTTTACAACAGTTGGCACTTGAAAAAGTTCCGATAAAGAGGGACTCCAATATTGGGCTAGCATATGGTCGAGAAGAACTTATAGAGCCAAGGGTGCTAAGCTCTTAGCAAAGGAAAAATGACTCTTGGGCAAGAACAAAATGCCCTAGCGCCTTAAGGCTAAGCCTCCAGTCACCGCACCCAATCCCATGGAGGAAAATAGAAAGGGGCTAAACAAAAGGGGCCAAGGACATCGAAACTCATTTTCGTAAGGTCCTTTAAGAATCAAAATCCCGATGAGGAAAAGCTCTGGTATTGCACTATGCAATATTATAGGGCATATTGGGCTCCAATAGCGTAAACACAAAAGTGTTAAAATATGGATGAGTCGGCATCTATGTTATAAAGCACCACTAAGGCCATCACGAGTGATCGCTCCTAGCTCCAGAAAATGGGGAATTCAAGCAATCAATGCGGAAAGCTACAGGTGAACCAGCTGAGTAGCTGAAACATAACGTCATGGCAAAGATGTGGCCTGATTAGAGGCGATCACAAGTAGTGGCATGGAGTTATTTTGTTATGATCATCATTTAGTTTTCCCATAATTTGTTATTCGGTATTTTTTGTATTTTAAATGAAAGAATCAAATCAAATGCAATAATTTGGGCAGCAGAGCCTTCACACGCCTAAACAGTTAGTCAGTCAGACAGTTGGAACTCGGCTAAGATATTTTTGTAGTTGTTTTTCAAGCTCTCCCTCTCCTTATAAAAGGAGGGAAGAAACACTTAAATAAGGTTCCGAATTTTTGGTAAGAACTCTTGGAAAAGGCCTTTCCTGTTTCCGTGAAGGCGATGTTATGAATCTTAATGTATGCACATTTCTCATAAGATTAATACAAGATTTTTGGTGATTCCAACCCATTGGATTATAGTATGTTCATCTCCCTTTGTATTTTCATATATGTTAAATATTTCCTCTCAGATTTCATGTCATGTAGTTGCTAGATATATTTCTTATTATATGCAAATTCATTTAGATCAGGCTATTGATGGAAAGTGTCTGTATTGATGTGGAAACAAAGTCTTTAAGAAGCGCTCCATGTATCTTATCATTCCATAAGCATTTCCTTACTCTCGCTTCTCTCTAAATCCAGAGATATAGAATTCTTAAATTTTAAGCTCGGTATGATGGGTTTCTCCTCTACTGTCTTATACCATTACATATGTCTTAATAATCGATTTGCTGCAAGCTCTCAATCTGATTTGGTCACCACTGAGCGAGGATTATTTCCTATGTATTCCTATGTGTACGCTGGTTCATACATGGTATCTTTATGAGTGGTTATGACTCAATCGTATTTGAAATACTTATGACAAACTATGGTGTTGTAAGTCTTTAAGATAAATTTAATAGCACTAATTAAGATGTCATAGGCACTGGTCTCCAATCAACCCAAAGGATGTCTCTAGGAGAGACAACATCTTTTTGGCGTCGTTGCCCAAGAACGAATCAGAATATTTTTCCCTGGGTATGATAATTTTTACATTCCCTCTATCGAGTGAACAAGGGAAGAGTGGGTTGAAGATCCCTCACCTTGGTGACTCCACTGTTTCAATCTTATTGTAAACATCCTAACGACTCCACTGTTTCAATCTTATTGTAAACATCCTAACGACTCCACTGTCAAGTCATAAGTTCATCACCCTGGCTTTTAAAAGGCCCCATACTTGCTCAGATACCTCTTAGCAAAGAACGCCATCTGTATCTGATCCAGAAAGACTAATATCCAGAGGGATTTGCAAGGAAAAAACCCCCAATACTGATGATCTCGAGGTAGAAGAAATTTTACATCAACAGGGAAGTCAAGAAGCAAAACTGACCCTGGAGAGAAGAAAAAGGGGAAGAGGAGGCAGCTTCCTCAAGTCATGGAAGAGAATCCCAAGAACGGAAGATGGAGAAGATGGGGAGGTTAATAAACAACTCATTAAATAAACTGATAAAATTGGAGCAAGAAAATAGAAACCTTCGAAGACAGAACTTCTAGGCTGCTAATCGAGGTTTAAATCCCTAATACAGAAGGCCTCCCCTATAGATATTGCAAAGGGAGAGGAAATAACAGCAAGACCACATCCATCCTCCATCATATATAAAAGACGATATGGAGTAGCAGATACAAGATGCCAACAAAGTTCAGGGGAACTTGTATTCCTCTTTCTCTGATGAAGAACAAGAAGTCAAAACATATGAAGAAGAGGAGGATGATCTTGATGCAACGCTAAATGATGGTGAGATTGATGATTATTGCAAGCAATTTGTTGATTTCATGTTGGCTCTGTTGCATGAGAAATATGATCTTCGGTCATCTAGAAAGAGATCAAGGGGACAAGACCAAAATGAAAGCACTTCCTCCCAAGGGCCTCCTAAGCCAGTTGACAAGGGGAAGGGCCTTTAGATCCAATTATTCAAACAAAGGAGTCCTTAGATCCAAATTGCTTTAAGCTCGAAGTCCTCAAAGAAGAGAAGTCACCTTCCCTCTCTAGGCCCTTTGTGAAAAAGGAAAAGATCCAAGTAGTGTCTGTGGCTACCCTAACCAAGAAGATATTGGTCAGAGACTTTTCAAGAAAATAAGGCAACTGCAATTTTCTCCTGTTAGTTCTATGATCCAGTAGCTGACTACATGATAACATTCTTTGGTCAACAGCAGAGGGTGTGTATCAAGTTTTTTGTTTGAATATTTTCCATAGTGCATGCTTGTTTTGATTTTTAAATTTCAACAACATGGAGGCATTAGGTCCAACACCCAAATGTTGACCTTGTCCCATTGGAAGGTTAACCTCACATGGGTGAATTGAACCCTATGCATAAGCAGGAGTTGTATATAAATAAGCTCACATGTGTGTGTTTAATTTCCAGGCTTTATTGTTTGTAGTTTTGCATTTCAGTTTTACGAGGAAAGGACTCCCAACAAATAAAGTTCCATGGAGATTTTTTGGTTTTATAGGTTCAATATATTTTTGACTCCATGCCCAATGGTGAAGGCTACTAGTCTCCAGGTTCTCAACACCTTACCAGCAAGGCATTGCCCCAATTAGAGCCAATGGTGTCACTTACTGCAAAATGTGTTTCCAGTTGTCCAAAGAGTAAATGAGCAGAGAAGTTTGCAGTCATTTTCCAAGCAGTAGAAGGACTCAAAGCCTAAATCGGACCCTCTCCATTGGAAAGTGCTTTGAACAAATTTTCCAACGATATGTGGAAGTCCAAAAATGGACTCTTGGATCAAAAGATATGGTATGCTGAAGTTTAAAGGATTAAAGCCTTAGGAAGGTTGGATATATCAGAGATCGCATTTCGTAGGTCCAGAGACATCAGAGATCAGCAATTGCAGCATCAGAGCACTAGCAGTGTGGAAAAAGCCTGCAAAAAATCTCGATTTAATCCTAAAAATGCGATTTTTTAAACTAAACGATTTAATCCCCCGACTTTTTGACGACTTTTTTAGAAAGAAAAAAATCTTGATTTAATCATTATACTCCCAATTTAATCGGGAGTCGACCCAAAAAGTCTGCCTCCCTCCCAGGCCACAGATAAAGAGGCCGCAAAGGCGAAAATGATATAATTTTCTCCTATTTGATCTTAAGGCAGAGAGTGGAATCTTTCAAACATAGCCCTAGAAATTTGGTGATAACGTTGTGCTGTGCAATTTGTTTTGTTGTTGAATCTTAATTTCGAGCATTATAGTTGGTTGGTGTTACTTGCTTGGTTGCTATATTCTGTTGAATGTTGAAACATATACGGCTATTATTGGTTTTCTCTTGCTGGATGTTATGTCTGCAAAACAATAGGGATCTATATGAGATGTGCAAAAAAATACAGAGAAGAGACATTAGCCAAAGGCTAAGCTGTCAGAAGGCTGCTATAAAAAACTGAGAAGACTATGAAAAAGAAGTGCATACCTACCTCGACAAGCATGATTGTGAGACATAAGAGAAAGAGGACAAGGAATATCCAGACTAGCAAGCAAGGAAGTGTAAATAGTTGATGAACATTCCCAAAAATCAACACTGTTATGATCATATTTTTTGTGGATAATGTTGAAAAACATTGGTGATAAAATGCACTTAGAATGCAGATTGCAAGTGTAACATCCTTTTAGTGATCGAATTCACATGTAAAGAATGGCATTGTTGTAAAACACTGAAAACACCTCTAAACTATGACTTCGAATCTATATGTTAAGAAAAATAAAAATAAAAATGAATAATTTTGTGTTTTTTAAATTTTGTCGACTTTTTGCCGACTTTTTCAAAAAACTCCCGACTTTAATGAGTTTTTCAACTTTTGGATCCTTACCGAATTAATCCCGACTTCAACTTTTTCCACATTGAGCACCAGAATATCAGTGATCGTGCATCAGGCATATCAGTGATCGCATATCAAAGGTCTTGCATGTCGGGGGTCTAATGCAACGGAGTAGGCAGTTTCGGAGCCCGAAGGAGATTGGCGCATCGCAATATCGCAACATCAGAACATCGGCAATCAGAGAATCGAAACTTTGAAGGTGGTAACATTTCAAAAGTTGTGACATGGGTAATATGCTGATAGTGAAAAAAATCATTGGGAAACTCTAATAAATATTAACAAATAATTTCATCGCAAAACCAAAGGTGGATGCGCCCTTTTCTCTCTCCTCTAGCAGGACGTGTGGTGGCATATGATTGGTTCTAATAGGCTACAGTGGCATCTAACGTCAGCATGACGTGGCAATACAGAAGGACATGTGGCAGGCAGTTTTGGCATTTTGAGGGGGCCTATTGGGGCAAATATGGGTGACACATGTCACCACTCATGAGGTGCCACGTGGAAGTGATGACGTCATATCGGATATCGCATATCGGAGGTTGAGGATGTCGGCACTTTACAACAGTTAGCACTTGAAAAAGTTCTGATAAAGAGGGGCTCTGATATTGGGCTAGCATATGGTTGAGAAGAACTTATAGAACCAAGGGCGCTAAGCTCTTAACAAAGGAAAAATGGCCCCCGGGCAGGAACATAATTCCCTAACTCCTTAAGACTAAGCCTTCGGTCACCGCACCCAATCCCATGGAGGAAAATAGAAAAGAGCTAAACAAAAGGGGCCAAGAACATCGGAACTCTTTGTTTTCATAAGGTCCTTTAAGAATAAAAGTCTTGATGAGGCAAAGCTCTGATATTTCACTATGGCGATATTACAAGGCATATTGGGCTTTGATAGCATAATGCAGAAGTGTTAAAAGATGGATTAGTGGCAGTTATGTTAAGAGCACCACTAAGGCCATCACGAGCGATCGCTCCCAAATCCATAAAATGGGGAATTCAAGCAATTAAGGCATAAAGCAACAGGCAAACCGGCCAAGTAGCTGAAGTAGAACGTCATGGCAAAGACGTGGCCTGATTAGACGCGATCACAAGAAGTGACATGGAGACATTTTGTTATGATCATCATTTAGTTTTCCCGTGTTTTGTTATTCTATATTTTTGTATTTTAAAGAAAAGAATCAAATCAGTGGCAATGATTTGGGCGGCAGAGCCTTCGCACACCGAGATAGCTAGTCGATCAGACAGTTGGAATTCGACTAAGATATTTTTGTAATTGTTTTTCAAGCTCTCCCTCTCCTTATAAAAGGAGGGAAGAAACACTTAAAGAAGTTTCTAAATTTTTGGTAAGAACTCTTGGAAAAGGCCTTTCCTATTTTCGTAAAGGCGGTGTTATGAATCTTGATGTATGCACATTTCTCAAAAGAATAGTACAAGATTTTTGGTGATTCCAACTTATTGGATTGCAGTATGTTCATCTCTAAATATTCCTCTTAGATTTCAAGTCACGTCGCTACTAGATATATTTCTCATTAGATGCAGATTCATTTAGATCAAGTTATTGATGGAAAATGCATGTATTGATGTGGAAACAAAGTCTTTAAAAAGCACTCCATGTATCTTAGCATTCCATAAGCATTTCCTTACTCTCGCTTCTCTCTAAATCCAGAGATATAGAATTCTTAAAGTTTAAGATCTGTATGATGGATTTCTCCTTTATTATCTTCTACCATTACATATGTCTTAACCACTGATTTGCTGCAAGATCTCAATCTGATTTGGCCACCACTGATCAAGGATTATTTCTTGTGTATTCCTGTGTGTACGTTGGTTCATACATTGTATCTTTACGAATGATTCTGAATCAATCTTATTTGAATTACTTCTGACAAACTATGGTGATGTAAGTCTTTAAGATAAATTTAACATCACTAATTAAGATGTCCTAGGCACTGGTCTCCAATCAACCCAAAGGTTGTCTCTAGGATAGACAACAATTCGTTCGATAGTTTCTCTTGCCACAAGTCAAGGATGGACCCTTCATTAGATGGACGTGAAGACAACATTCCTCCATGGTATGTTACAAGAAGAAGTGTACATTGAGCTGCCACAAGGATTTGAAATAGAGGATTGAAAGACACATGTTTGCAAGTTGAGGAAGGCATTATATGGTTTGAAGCAAGCCCCTGGAGCATGGTACACCCATATCGACAATTATCTAGTGAAGTTGGGATTCACAAGAAGCAATGTCGATCCTAACCTCTACTTCAACGTAGTCCATGATATGTCGTTGATTTTAGTTTTATATGTTGACGATCTATTCTTGATAGGTAGTGAGCCCCTGATGATTGAGAGTAAGAGGGAGTTAGCCTCTTAATTTGAGATGGACCTTGGATTCATGCACTACTTTCTATGCCGTGAGGTGTGGCAAAGGCCTGGTGAGATTTTCCTTTCACAAGGAAAATATGTTATGTTGTTAGAGAGATTTGGAATGGCAAAATGCAAGTCCCTACCCACACCGATGGAAATGAATTTCAAGAAGTTATGTGGAGAAGCCGCATGACCTGATTTGGAGAATCCATCCGAGTATAGATAGTTAATTGGGGCATTGATGTTCTTCATGAACACATGGCCGAACATATGTTGTGCAATGAACACATTGAGTCAATTCATGACCGAGCCTCTCCATGCACATTAGATCACTGCCAAACACATTTTGAGATATTTGCATGGGATGATCACCCTTGGTCTGAGATATTTTGCTAGAGATGTTCGACTTCATGGATATACTGACGTTGACTGGGTAGGAAATGTTGTCGACATGAAGAGTACATTTGGATGTTGTTTTAGCCTTGGATCTGCCATGATATCTTGGATCAGCAGGAAACAAAAGTCCGTAACACTGAGTACCACTGAGGCAGAATACATTTTCGCTAGCATGGCAAGTTGCGAAACAATTTGATTGAGAAAGCTCTTTGGAGAGTTATTTGAACAAGTCCTAGACACTACAGTGATATATTGCGACAACAAGAGTAGGATATGTCTGGCAAAGAATCCCATATTTCATGACAAGTCCAAGCACATAGAGATTCAATATCATTACATTCGAGACATGGTGCAGAGAGGAGTCGTTAGACTCCATATATCGACAGATAAGCAAATGGTAGATATTCTCACCAAGGCTTTGTCAAAAGGAAAGTTCTTGGTCTTGAGAGAGCAGCTTGGACTAATAGATGTGACCCCTCTTGATAACGAGCATCGTTGATCGAGGATACTGAGTCAGCTCTTCCCCCTGTTTGAGCTCCCAAGGTGTGGAATTGAGATGGAGGGCTCTTGGGGTTGAGGGATCTCTGGACAATAAGGCATCACCCCTATCTACCACCCATAGGGTGTGTGTGATCCTTGTATATTTTGATAAGTCGGGTATCTCCCCTATCTTGGTCTTTGCAGAGTATACCCCAGTTGGCATCATCCCCACAATTTGGGCTTGTTGGGATTGTCCCTCCCCATCTGGCCAATGAGTTAAGGAGGATTGGGGGTGTGTGATCCTTACCTTAGGTAAGTCACATATCTCACCCAAGCTCAGATTATGATGCAAGATTTCTACCACATGACTCTTGAGGGTCATTGTTGGGAAGATCAGTAGGCAATAATATGGGTTGAGATGTGCTCCCCTATATCACTTATTGCTCGATATGGGGTTGAAGATATTTAGCTCCCCCATGAGTTCCAAGTCGAGATGTGCTCCTCGATGTAGTTTCAGGTTGAGATGTGCTCTTCGACGTTATAGAGGGCGCTAGCTAATGCTCCCCGGTGATTGTTCTTCTTTAGGTTCGAGAATGTTTCAACAAAAAGAGTTGAGCAAAGATGGGACATCATATGCTGACAGGATACACATGATTATTACATGATGTAGTTGGAATTTCTCCCTAGCTAAGACGAAGTGTTAACTTGGAAGCTCAGTGACAAATTCCAACCATGGGACTAGATTCCTCTTTTCGAGAGGGCTAATTTTGACTATTGAAGCACTCAATTTGGTTAAGGGAAAGTGCACTTATGAAGAAAATCCCACATATGCACGTTTGGACATGTCGACCCTAACAGCGAATTGGACACCCTTGGAAACCTATAAATACAAGTGACCTCAAGCTAATTTGGAAATCACCAAGCATCTTCTTCTCTTCTTCATTGATTGGTTCGCACAAGTCTGAGGCTGGGTCAAGGAAATTGTTTCGCACAGGTTTGAGATTACAAAGTTCGAAGCTCGCACGTGTTTCTAGGGTTTTGGGTCACAATCGTAGGCTTGTCAAAGCTAATTTTCCACTATAGTTGCAAGCTAGCAAGCTCAAGGTAGCAATTGGGAGCTCTCAGTCGCACACATACCTCTTCCTCCCTGTGATTGGAAAGTAGGGCTAAAATTTGACATTTCACCACAGTTGATCGTTGACAAGAAAAGTTATCTCTAATCTATATTGATGCCAAAAACATATTTATGAATGTTGTTGGGATAATTTTGTTGGATGATATTGTATTGGCCTTATTGTACTCTTTGTTGAACATTTTATGACAATCTAATAGAATAATTTCAAATGGTTTTCCCCCTTGTGGGGTCTTCCCTTGGTCTTTGACCAAACCTATTGTCTCTTGTTGATGTGTTGATTGTCTCCTTTGTTATTGCATTTAATGTTCTATCTTCAATTACTGTTGGTGATTGGAAACATTAATTGTTATTGAAAATATTGATAATTGAATAATTTAACTAGGCTAAGGTAATTGAAACAACATAGAACAGTCTGAAAAGTAAGACGTGTCTTGACTTTAGGGCCCTTAATAAGCTCACTATCAAGGACAAATTTCCTATTCCAGTAGTTGATGATCTGCTTAATGAATAACATGGCGCAATTTTTTTACCAAGTTGAACCCCCGCTCAGATTATCACCAAATACAGATGAAGGAAGTTGACATTCCCAAGACAACCTTTTGAACTCATGAAGGCCATAATGAATTCCTAGTCGTGCCATTTGTTCTCTGTAATTCCCCATCCACTTTTCAGAACCTCATGAACCACCTTCTGAAACCATATCTCAAAAAATACGTCCTAGTTTTTTTCTATGACATTTTTATCTACAACATAACATAGGACACACACCTTCAACATGCTGACCAAGTATTGCAACTGCTCCAAGATCACAAATTATTTGTCAAATTATCGAAGTGTTCCTTTGGCATGGAAGAAGTAGAGTATTTGGGACATATTGTGGATCGTGAAGGAGTGAGGGTTGATCTAAAAAAGATTCAAGCAATGCAAGATTAGCCCCAACCAAAAATCTTGAAGAGTTTGAGGGGATTCTTGGGTCTCATGGGCTACTATCGCAAATTTGTCAACAATGATGGACACATTTCTAGGCCCCTCACTAATATTCTCAAGAAAAATTCATTTCTATGGACTGGCTCAACTTAGCAGGCCTTATTGGCCCTCAAACAGGCCATGTGCTCCACTCCAATATTGACCTTACTAGACTTCAGAAAACCTTTTCTGATTGAATGTGATGCTACAGGTACGGAATTGGTGCAGTATTAATGTAGGGAGGTAGACCATTGGCTTTCACTAATCAACAACTTAGTGGCAAACATTTGGGTCAATCTACATATGAGAATGAAATGACGGCCATCTTACATGCAGTAGACACTTGAAGACCATACTTATTGTGGCATCATTTACAAAACCGCACTGACCATCATAGCCTAAAATATTTCCTAGAGTAGTGTCTATCGTCGCCACAGAAAAATAAATGGCTCACAAAAATGTTGGGATATGATTATGAGATCATTTACAAGAAGGGATGTGATAATGTAGTGTCCAATGCCTTATCGTGCCAATTTGAGGAAGAGGGCACCCTGTTATCCCTCTCTCTACCCGTACCAGATTGGATTGAAGTAGCCCATCATGAATGGTTCTCCCACCCCTCTCTGTCCCAACCCATTAACAGATTACGAGCACATCCTAATTCCTCAGAGGATTGCTCTTGGAAGGATGAGGTTCTTGGATATAGGGATCAGGTAGTGCTATTACCAACCTCCACCCTCAAACCTTGCATCTTGGAAGAGTTGCACTCCTCTCTAGTTGTTGGACATTCAAGCTTTCAGAAGACTTATGCACGAGCACTCCGCTCTTTCTTTTGAACCGGCAGGAGGCATGACATTCTTACTTTTGTAGGTGAATGTGAAGTATGCCAACGCAACAAAGGGGAAATGATCAAGTTACCAGGGATAGCAAGGGAAGAAGCATCTAGTTTTATTGTAATTGAGATTTGCTCTATTGTTGGTTTCCCCCTCGAAGAGGCAAGTGGACATTGTATTATGCCTTTGAATAATAAAATATCTTTGCAACTTGTCTCAATTCATGTGATATTTTTATGCTTCTGGAAATATTATTTCGTATTTTTGTCATTTAAGTATTCTCGGAGATCAAGTGCATAACAAAGGGAGGAGAAGGACCACAGGAGCTACAAGAGCTTGATCCTTAGCCAGATCTTGGGTCCTACTACAAATTTTATGAGCAAGGAAAAATAATACCCACCTTGAGCTAGAAATAATTTGTAGTCCCAATCCTCCTTGAGCTAGAAAGAGAAAGAGGTTGAACCCACCGATGGATGTAGATTGCAAAACCTAAGGGAGTTGATGATGTGGGCCTAATGGAAGAGAAAATGAAGAAGATGGGTGGAGAGATGGTTGATTTGAGGTTGAGAAAGGAAACCATGAGGGAACAACTACAAATGGAGAACAAGAGATTGAAAAAGCAATTGCGGGAGAAAGAAGGGCAACTTGCCACCATGGCAAGCTTGGCTATGGATGCCACCCAATACAGACATCCCTCAAAAACATATGCCATGTTCCTCAAAGAGTAATGGCTTCATTTTCAAATCAAAACTCTAGCACAATATGGTTCACTACCCTTCCAAAACTCCAAACAATTCATTGAATTTTGTCATAAAGCTAGTGTGGAGGGCAGAGCTAAGATCGCAGAATTCTACATGGACAACCTCATATTGACTAATATGAACTTTTGGGATCCAAATTCTAGGATGGGGGATGTACAACTGATAGCATTGGCCTATTGGCTGACCCATGAAGAGGCAAGGGTTGAAAAGGAAAAAAGGGTCATATCCAGAGAAACTAATGAGCCCCTATGGGTTAGAGCAGAGTTGAGGACCCCTCATCTTGTCATCAGCAACCATAGGTTCATCTTTGAGGATCCAAAATTGGTACCACTCTACATAGAGAAGCAGGGGCAAGTCATCCTACACTTTGAAGACATTTTCATACTGCTAAGGGACCGAGGGCTTGCAAGCTTGTCAAAAGAGATAGCACTCATTACCACATAGCTTCCAGATCAAAGAACACCACTCTCTAGAGAGATTAAAGAATCCCTAGAGAAGACACCCTTATACAAGAGGATAGTTCAAAGATTGAAGGTCAATTGGATCGGGCTTAATTTCATCCCTCCTTTGTTGTTAGGGGTACAAGAAAAGAAACAGCAGATTGAAGAGCAAGAAGAGTAGGCAAAAATAAAGAAAAACGCAAAGTTCCACCTTCATGACGGCACTCCTAAAAAGATACCTTGGGATTTTAGGGCAGCCACCAGGGGTATACACGAAATGGAATTAAGTGGATGAGTTGCTCAAAGGATGAGAAACACCTTCAGTAGGGGGTCGTGATGGGCCTCATTAATAGGTATATAACAAAGCCCATCTTGCCATCCTTCAACATATATTTACCTCTTTCCTCACATTTGATAACATCTTTTTTACTATAATGTATTTATTAGGAAGACTAAAGGATGTTTATCATATCTTGTGGCCTAACATGATTAATGTGCAGGAAAATGATGCATTTACTATGCGGAAATATGTCGGAGGCAGTTGGAGAAGATGTAGGAGGCTTGTCCCTTGCATTTAATCGCCTGCAACTCAACTTTCTCCCTGTATTTACTCACCCACAGTTCGAGGATCTACTAACAATTGATGCACTCAAAGATTGCAAGGATCTCAGGGAGCTAGATCCACCTTTTTAGGGTTTTTGGATGGAAGCAACCCTCTTTCCAAGGAGGTCGCCCATCAGTCATTTTTGTATAAATAAAGAAGCCCAAGGACTCAATAGGATTCGAACTTTTGGAGAAGAGAGAGACTAGTAAGAGCTAGGAACTCGTACTTGTCATTTTCATTCCCTTCATCATGTACTTGATCACTATTTTATATTAATGAGAAGCCTTATGTTATCTTAAATCTAAGTTTTCTTTAGAGGGTTGATTCCCCTTGGGTGAGGGCCCAACCCAGAGGCTCTAGTCTCTCTCCTTTGTGTATTTTATTCTTGCATTTTCTTTCTTGTATCTAGATAGCAGCATTTCCTTTCCTTTATAACAGAATTGGTTTATGAGAAAAAAAATTGTGCAAGTCTGTCAATCACCTCTCTTGTGAGAAGTGTGGTTGGAGATATTGTGTTGGCAAGCCAAAAAGATATAGTTATTCTTTTTCTACACTAGTTGGATCTCTAATTAGTCTTCTCTTTGCATCTCTGTTTTCTAAAAATTTATAATTTGTTTAGCAATTTCTTTCAAACATAGGAAGCATAATATCTTGTAGTTGTAGGTCCTATGCAGACTACAAGATAGAATTCCTTTTAATGCAATAATCAGATCTTGAACAAAATTCAACTCATCATTTCCTTATTATTTCAATTTGTGATGTTAGCATGCTCTAGATGTTTGGCAATATTGAGTAACTTTTGAGATGTGCAATTCCTACTGTTGAATTGCAGGATATAGCATTATCATTCCCACTTCTCATGATACCATCATCTGCTTTCTTTCTCCCTCAACAACTCCTTCAAAACATTGTTCATTGAAATTTCATTTATGGTTTGTTGAAGACCATCATGTGCATCTCTCCTTGTGCAAGATGGGCCCCTGAGGGGTACTAAGCTTGGCAAGGGCCTCATCCATCCTTCTTCCACCTTCCCTTACCCTTCCTCACCTTAAAATCACCTTTTTAGCCCTCAGAATGCTCATGGATTCAATCATGTAGCGAATCAAGGCAATCATGTAGCACCATGTAGCAATCTTGTAGCATCTTGTAGCACCGTGTAGAAGCCCTCCAAACTTGACCAGAATTGTCCTTAAAGCTCGATTTTTGCCTCGTAGCCCTTCATAATGCCCCTTAAGCCTTGAAACCACAATTAAGGAATATTAGAGACCACTTAGGACTTGTATTTTCACCATGGTAGCAATTAGGGTTAGTAAACAAGTTCATGAATTGAATAGAACGACGATGATTTATATAATCACTTTATGAAGCACTTAATGGACTTTATTACTAAGATATAATCTTTTTTTAATGCAGTGATTGAAGGTTGATTCCATGTTATTTACTTCATGCAAGTTAGAATAGGTTTTCCTTCTCTGTTTTATGTTATCTAAGCTAGGGTTTCTATTTCAAGCATTGTCATTTCCTATACATAGACTATGCCTTTCCTTTGATGCAACATTTACATTCTACAATTAGATTAATGTTTACATTATGCAAGTAGAGTAGTCTTCCCATTCATGCAAGTAGAATGGCATTTACATTTATGCAAGTAGGTTAGCTTAAACATTTCTACAAAGTAGAGTAACATTTCCATTTTTGTAAATAGATTGACATTTCCATTCCTGCAAGTAGGTTATAACTTCCTTTTATGCAATCTCTTTTTCTTGCAAATCTAGATTCAGTTGATAGTGTGGTCTTTGTATACCTTGGTTTGGTACATTGCCTCAGAGTAACTTGAGTAGAGTTTATCCTACTATGCATATAGCACTGCCACCTCTTAAGTTTGTACTAACCCTGGGTTGATAATTAAAGTTGGTAGCCTTGGGAGTTGCAACAGCGTTGTTGCAATACTAGAACTCATCAATCACCATTCTTAAAAATATCGCAAGATGCAGGAGATACTAAAAGTTTTCCATGATGTCCCTTCTGGGGGTCACTTTGTGGACAAAAGAACTAGGTACAAGGTGCTCCATCAAGGGTATTATTGGCCCACCATCTTCAAGGATGCCAAGCAGTGCATGAAGAGATGCAATAATTGTCAACACATGGGAAGGCCTGTACAATCAGATGATATATCATCACATCCGTAGTTGGTGTTAGAACCCTTTGAAAAATGGGTTGTTGATTCTGTGGGACCAATTAAACATTCTTCTTATTGGAATTCCTACATTATTTCTTGAGAAATATAGGGGCAACTAGATTAGGTGATTTATCCTCTTTGATAATTGCTTGTGATGTTCTTTTACTTAATTTGATGTACTTATAGTGAGCTCTTCTTTACTTGATTATTATAGTGTTCTTTAATCATAAAACAGCTGCCAAACAATGAAGAACAATGAGACAAGAGGACACACAATGTAGGTTGCAAGCCAGGGTCAAAACCTCTCCTTGTGAGTAGAAAACCCGCAAGAATTATTATCTTCTTATAGAATGTTCAGATGACGAATTCTAAGACCTTGACCCTTGACAAAAACCCCTCCAAGACCAAGTCAAAACTTCTTTTAATGAGCTTTCCTTCACAAAGTCAATGCCAGTCAAATTTGCTTCAATTCTTGAGGTTTTGGCTTCTATTGCAGGTCTGCGACTTTCAACATGCCTGCTATCTCTGCAATTTCGCACATGGGTAGATTTATTGCTAAAATGACTTTCTCTTCCCTTCACTTGATGTGTCTCCTCTTTCTAGATAACTCGGCTAACAATGTGAGTCTTCTTGATACCAAATCTCTATTTCTTGACATATCCGCAATTCGGTCTTACTGTAGTCAAAGATGCCCTAATAATTTCACACGTGTGAGGTGAAGTAGCCCTAAAACCAGTTTGGTTCTTCCTCCTTTTATTCTTCTCTCCTTCATTGATTATCCTTGTGCTTATTCGAACTTCATGGATGTCTCTCAAAAGAGGTCGAATATGACCTGTATATATATATATATATAATATTATATATATATATATAATATATATAATAATATATATATATATATATATATGCTTTTGTTGAATCCCTAATTAGGCCGACTTGTCCTTGCTTGTAGATTGACATCTCTTCTTGAAGGTTGACTTGTCTTGGAGGGTGTCTTTTGACATTTTGACTTTACAAAAAAATTCTTTGACTTGATACATGATGCTCAAATGGGTTTTATACATATTAGAATGACTCAATTTACTCCTATACTTTATGACAAAGCCCTAGAAGCACTCAATGGGTGCTTGACCTACAAATCTCTTATAAAATGACCTTGAGAATGAAACCCATGGTACAAAATAATAATAATAAAATTTATTTTTCTCTTTACATCAAATACATATAATCATGATTACAATATGAAGACCAAACCTAGTTACACATTTCAACACTCCCTCTTAATTAGGGAGATATTCATAATCAATACAAGATACTTGGACATTCTCATACTGAAGAATTCTCATAAGAAGAGTCTGATTGCTAAGCCATCTCATAACCTATCTTATCAGCTTATATTAGTGCATCTCATCATATCAACCAGCGTTGTCAGATAGAAAGGCTTTGACTAACAGCTCTATCTCTCCACAAGAATAGAGCACAATGTTGGGGAGACAATGATTTATAGATACCTTCACCATTGTCTCTCAAAGGAACCCATCCAGATGTTCACAAGGTATGTCCTTCTAGGACCATTCCCATCTTGGATTAACACATCCTCATGGAATTCCCTCTTCGACTCCTCTTACCTATTGGATGCCCTACCTCATCCTCAAAGAGTATCATAATCAATCCCAGATGCTTATGCTCTGGAATAGAACAAAACTCTGTAATAAAGTAACTTGTTGCACACTTAAGTGAGTCTATACTGAGGGTTGGCCTAGTGCCTGCAACCTCTCTCTTGCCTTCAAGCTGAGAGGGACACTAAATCTCTTCCCCACGCGATACCCAATACCCAAAATTAAAAACCCCAAGGGTTGGTTCAATTGGTCCAGTCCCCATCGTTAAAGCACCTTTGTTATTGACAAGTCACGAGTTCAATTCTCTCGACACTCTCGAGGTTAAGCTCACAGTCGAACAAGCAGGAAGTGATTCCTTCGGGTGGATCTTTCTAGTACAAATATTTCATGGACGTAGTGATGACTAATCTCCAAGATTCGTGAACCACATAAAAATATAAATAAAATTAAAGAAGAAGAAAAAAATCTAACGGACATTGCAAACCTTATACTAACACCTTGAAAACAAAGGAAATAAAGGCACAAAGTTTTCCACATACCAAGGAATATGGTAAATTGGAGTAAAGCACCACTCCACAAAAGCTCAACTAATGGCAACAAAAACTACACATTTCCCCTTGTTTGCTTGACAGAAAATGGTCACAATATCCTTAAAGCTCAATCATTTAAGCAATTTTTGCATAATAAGGCTAAAAACACGTTCTAAAGTGGACCTGATATCAACGAGGAAATAAATTCTATTGTCTTATAAATAAGGAAATTATTGTGGTAATTCAAAATTTGAAGTTATCATGATAAATATTGGCAATATTATCAGTGAATTGGATTCTGGCGATATTATCATGAGAATGATGATAACATCATGACAAGTGTAACACTGAATGGGGTGGGGACATCCCTTGGGTTTCCTTCTAAGATTTTCCTTGGAAAATAAAATTATATATAAATATATGGACCTTTGTCAAATAATTAACACAATACAATACGTAGTATATGTAAATTACCATATCCTTGAGGTCATTGGTGTAGCATGGGACTCAGCTCTACCTTGCAGACCTATAGGATTTATGCAGTGTACGCTTTTTTGGCCCTGTAGGTCCAAAAAGCTCATACCATGGGGCTCACAAGGATTATGCTATGCAGATCTACTATCTTTATAAATGTGGTTGGATAGAATGGTAATGCCCAGCCTCTTGTATATCCACTGGACTAGTCTTTATGTCTAGCAAGCCTGTCCTAGTTATGTAGTATATTTTCTCTGGGCACTGCAGGGAAAAAAAAACTCATATAATGTGGGCCCATAGGGCTCATGCTATACAAGCACATTAGAGGACTTGCGAAAGCTGATGTAGCATGCTTGCATCAGCAGTTCCGTCCTACAAATGTGCTTCTAAGTTCTATGTCTACACTTAAAATATTTACCTAATATGTTGCCAAGTACACACTAATTTTGGACAGATTAAATTGTATAGTGCAAATATATCTGAAAATGCCAATCAGAGAAATTAGAGGACTTGCGAAAGCTGCTGCAGTATGCTTGCATCAGCAGTTCAGTCCTACAAATGTGCTTCTATGTCTACACTTAAAATATTTACCTAATATGTTGCCAAGTACACACTAATTTTCGAAGATGCAGAATTAAAGAAAGAGGTTGGCTTGAGATCCTATAAGTTAGATTGAATCTTCAGGCAAGAACAGTGTTGCATTTCCAACCTGGATAATAACAATGACAAACAAACATCTATAAAGAATGTAAAGTAAAAAATCTATTGAAAATTGGATAATTAAGGTGTATGTAAAGATATTTACATATTTAACAACTTCAAAACCAAATAATAATAATCTATTTTTAAAGTCATGGCCAAGTCAAACACCAAATTGATGTATGAGACCACTGTGTTGTAATAAACCAAGAAATTGAAATTCATTTATTTCAGATAATCTTCGATGAAAGCCTGAAACATGTTTGTTAACAACAGCGAGTCCACCTGGAATGAGAAACATCTTTGCAGGCTCTTTACCAGTAAAAAGAATATAAATAAGGCTAAAGCGGAGAAGTGCAAAGCATATATGCATTCTTGAGAAAGCATAAATCCATTCAAATTACACCAGTCAAAAAGAAGCAAATTAAAAGATTATCAGATTTGATAATGGCAAGGAACAATGAACAGATAGTCAGCAAGAAAACAGAAATGCTAAAGCATCCAACAGGAAGGTCAAATTGTGCGATGCTTATTTTCATTATAATCATGAATTGTCAGAGAGAATGAGCATTGTTGACCACTACATTTAAAATCCATCAACGGGACTGGAGTCTCCTGCATCTTTTTGTACGAAAGGATACAAAAATATAAGTGATTTCATGGTAAATATAGTCATTCAAGAAGTCTCAGATCCTCCTTTAGTTGAATCATAAATGCGAAAGGCAGCCACTAACATAGTAAAATTACCAACCAGAGTCAATGCAGCTTGTATTGCCACCAGAATCTGCACTACAAATGCACATATATAAGGATGAATGTAATAAAAGAGATCGGATATGAAAGAATTAGAGATTCACAGTCCAAATCAGTGATGTTGGTTTGACTGCCTCAGAATAGTGAAGGCCCAGGTAATTAACAGTCGTCACTCTCTGTCTAATTTCGATGGAATTCTTCAGTGAAATATGTTTATAATGGACGGGAAGATAATGACTTCCTAAGTTGTCCACCATATAATAGAGCAGTCTCTGTTATCAAATCTAACATGTTTCATTATAAACACCAAATTTCCTTAGATGACTATGCTTTGCAAAAGTTTAAAATTTGTTGTTCATAATTAGAAATTCGGAAGTATATCAGCCATGCATCTAAACATCCAGTATATTTGCCAATCTTCCTCATTTTCCCATAATCAGAGAATATGTTGTATAAGCAATGTTTGGAGCTCTTTGTCTACAAATATTTGATTAGCCGTTTGATATCTTTGTTCACAATAATGCATCCACAAATATGTGCACTTATACTTTCAACTCATTAACAACAGCAGGTGGACATTACCTCTTTCTTTAACTGAAATGTGTAGGTCAATCATGGGAAAAATCTCATACAAATAAATTATGTACAATGGAGAACCTCAGGTGCATTGCCCAGTCATCATAATGTTGGAGCTACTCCAAGCAACACATCCCATTAATTACCTATATTTTCATTAATTGATAATTTGTACGAGGTTAGGCTTCTCTCCCTCTAGTGATGTTCTTAGTTGATTATGCTTATGCTCCCAGGGTCCCTACTGTACAGTGTATTATGCTAATGCTAATGGGGATCCAAATTTAAGGAAAGAAAGTGGACTGTATTTACATCCTTAGTAGAACTACGTTTAACAGTCCTTTGGGCCTTTTCTCCCAATTATTAAAAAGGGAGTAAAAACTTGTCAGCAACAGTACGGGATGTGATGGCTGAAGTGCTCAAGAGTCATAAAAAACTGTCAGCAACCATAGGCTATGTGATGGCTGCAGTCCATAAGAGCCAAAACACAGAAATTACCTGAACATAACTGAGATGTTCCCTAAATGTCCCCCCATCTTGAGGACATCACCACTTAGTCTTGAGAGCATTGCCCAATATCCCTAAGTACCTGGGTCCTGGAATGATGGAGGATGCAAGGGACAACAATCCCCCATCCCTGGGAAAGCATCCCCATGTAGTATTTTTTTAAGGCTTCGAGCCCTTCTAACTTGATCCCCTGTTCCTCCTTTTACTTTTCTATGTGTTTCTTCCTTTTCCATCCATATACTTTCCCCTACACAAATTTTATCTTTTAGAATACAAACTTTAATTTCCAATTTCTTTTTCTAAATTTGAAGCCCTGTGTCTCTTGTTTCCTCCCACTCTCTCCTTCCCCTTTTTTTTCCAGCATATCCCGTTTTCCATCCATGTAGTTCTTAAGAGAGCACATAGCAATCTCCTACTATCGAGGATTGTTCTATTGGCTACCCTCAGCCTTGGCCATTCTCTAGATGACACTCTTAGACTATGCCTCGGGATTTCTACAGATTGAATGTCCGACCAATGCTTCTGGTGTCACTCTCTGTGACTACACAACATTGTATCCCATTTGTGTTGTAGTCTTTGGTTGTTTTGGCATGTTCTTCCATGCTTTGGGTGAACAGTTTTCTACTTTATTTTATTTTAGTTTATTAGATTAGAATTCATTGGAGAAGCAATGTGAGCTCCTTATAAAGCCTAAAAAAAAGAACAAACATGTAAAGAATATGGACATAGCACAAGTATAAAAGTATTACAGATGGGGAGAAGTTCATACACCTGTATAGAAAGCCTCAAGTGTGGAAAAATTAAAAGACAACCAACATCGAAAGCAATTGAGGAGCTGAGAAAATTATTTCAGGGTGTAAGAATCAAATATCAACTTTAAATCTTTAAAGGGGGAAACTAGAATATAATTCAATACTATATGTTTACTTGAAGGTTGCATAGCTTTTTCGAATCAATATGGCGAAATAAAAAGAAATGGCATAGATTGATGTTTTCTTTAAAATAGTTTTGTCCCGTAACTATGACGTGAACTACTCAGGTGACTATTGAAAGTAGAACAGCAAAGAACTTCAGAACTATGATGTGCCATCTAAATAAGATTGTGTATCCTTCGTGTCCTGAAAAATTGAGTTCCTTTTATCCTCTCTTTATCATCATAGAAAGTAATGACAGAGCTATGGTTCAAATTTTACATTACCCATGTCTAATTCAAATTGGAATCCTTGTGAACTAAACAATCAACAAAAGTCAATTACCAAGAAACCATTCAAAATTTATTGCCATTACTAGCCTATGAACATCATTGTCTTTCAGTCTCATGGAGTTTCATGTGTTCCCACCTTTAATTTTTAAATTATCATCCTCCAGAGCCCACCATGCAATATATTCTCAATATTCCAAATAATATGCACCAGCATAGATCTATCTTAACATTGGATCTATTAATTATTGAGAGGGACTAAAAAAAGGAGATACAAATCTCGTGGTGATATATCTGTGTGTGTGTGTGGATGGAGAGAGCGAGAGAGAGTAATGCTTCGTATATCCCTTCTAGTGAAAATTGCTTTACAGATTCATCTTCTTCCCATGGTTGATATTATTTGAATACTAGAGTGTTATATGTTGAAATGTGTAGCTTGGGAGGTACTCCCACAACCCTTGGTGTACTAGGTTTGTGTGGAGTTGACCCACGAAAATGGAGCTTCGTGGGAAATGTACCCAAGTGGTGGGCTTTGTACCCAAAGTTGTGGGCGCAAGGCCAAGGTGAAAAATAGTTGTTTAATCATTGTTTGCATGAGGAGCACCCTTGAAGGGCTGAGGGGTGCCTAGGGATTCAATGATGTGGCGAAAATCCAATGGAAATCATTTTACCTCTAATGTTAGTTGGGTTTTTATGTGTAGGTTCATGTCAGCTTGGCCTACAAGACATGACCCTTGGTGGAGAATGGCACCACCTAAGATTACTATAAGTAGAGGTGAAATGGAGTTCATTTGGTATCATCTAAGTGCAACATAGCTCGAGTCATCAAGCCAAGTGACCAAGTTCCTCAAGAAGTGAGTTGAAGGAAGGATCCATGTTTGTCTTCTCTTGTGATCTAGTCGAGCTTGTGGACGTTTGGTCTAGCATCATGCTTCTTTGCTGAAGGCAGCCAAGTTTCTGTTGAGAAGAGACCTGAAACAAGGTCGAGTTATCTCTGTTCTGCGAGAGCAAAGGAGGGCCAAGGGTCTGTCGCTGTAGGAGGAGGGCTGAGGGCCTATTCTGCTAGGAAAGGAGGCCGAAAAGTCTGTTTCGTTGTGGCAGATAGGCCCAAGTAGCGTCAGGTCACAGCTCAGGGAAAAGGGGCTTCTTAGGCCAAGGATGAGGGCTACTGCAGGCTGAGTTAGGGCAACCACATGCCTGTGATATGATCAAAGTCTGAGGGAAGGCCAAAGCTGTCATAAGTCTGTGGGAGAGTTGTGATAAGAGGCTAATGTTAATGGAGTTTTGTTGCTAGTGGAGCAGCTGTCAACAGAAGTGTTGAACAGCAGTACTTTGGTGCCCAAGTACTGTGACATTAGAGGACTAATATCACTATTAAGAGGCTACCATATGAGCCCTAGATCAATCATCTTGGAGGACTGTGTGAGGGCTGGTGTGTGTGCCCCAGTTCATAGATTTGGTATGGAAAATCAGTGATAAGAGGGTTGTGTGTGAAGACCCTAATAGCAGGCATTCTGGGAGCAGCTAGAAGGTTGCTAGAGGGCAGATTGTGAAGATGTATCTTCAGTCTTCTTGGAGCAACAGGAGGATTGATAGAGACATATTTGATGAGCTGAAGATACAAGAGAATCTGAAGTTGCAGACCTTCTTGTGAGTAGCAGTAGAGGTGGCAAAGGACCTGCCAGGTGTTCAAGTTATGTGGACTGAAAGGGCTAAGTAAAGCACTCCTTCAACAAGTAAGTCAAGTGTGTCTTGTTCAAGGGGAGTTTGATTGTCATACATTGTTGACATCAAGCCCTAGTCTTTTCCTTGTATCAGAGCTGATTGTAAGGGCCATGATCCCCGGTATGGAAGCCCTATGTTTGTTGTAAGTAGTAATACAAGCAAGTTTTGGGTTGTGAAAAATATATTTTGTACTACATTGATTCATTGTTGTACATTTTCCTCTGTGTAAAGTACTTGTGTTGTGGCATTTTACAATGTTTGTGATTGTGTTTTAGACATAGACCTGGTTCTAAAGTGCCAAGGAAAAATCAACATTATATATATATATA
>APFE030365704.1:0-84723 GCA_000404065.3 Pinus taeda | reverse complement strand
ATATGTATGTTGAGACAATAATTCAAGTGTGTTTACAACAATGGAGGTATCTGAAAGACCTGGTGCTAAACGAGAGATTCTGCTCGAAGCCAATCCTAAAGTGATGAGTCAGTTTGCGTGGGGCCTTGGTATACCTAAAGAAAAAGCTTTCTCTGATGTTTATGGTTGTGATGACGAGTTATTGGATATGATGCCGAAACCTGTGTTAACTATAATCTTCCTTTATCCACTTAATGATCCGGCATACTGCCGAGAGACAGGTCGTTGCAACAACAAACTGGATCTTCTTCTTCATGTGATGGATGATCTCTGGAGATCTAACACAATTACTATAGATCGGGATCATGGGGATCATAGACAAGTCTTTTGTCTTGCAGATCTGTTTTTGGAACAGCAGTTATCAAGTGATATTTAATTGGAGTCCTCAACCTACTTCCTGCAAGGATATCACCCTTCTTATACATAGATCGGGACATGCATGGGCTTGCCGAAGCTCCAATAATTGCATATCTGCCTTATATATGCCCAGATCTGACAGAGGGGTGTTCAAATAATAATCTTATAGTAGAACTGGAAGCAGAGGACTCCTTTCAAATTTGTGCAAAGATTCTTGATGGCAGAACTCTTCTTATCAGGGTTCGAAAGGATTTCTTGGTATTGGATCTGAAATGACAAATCTATAAAAGAACATATATCCCATTGGAGAGGCAAAGTCTGAACTGTGTAGGAAGATCTCTTTAAAATGCAATGTTGCTCCCATGCCAAGGTGTAGAACGAAATTCCACAATCTTTGTCAATCTGAGGTTGAGGGGGGGACTGCCTGGATCTAGTTCCAAAGGATCAAAATCGAATAAGGGACCAGTAAATGAAGGTATGTCATTCAAACACGTCCTCCAAGGGAAATCCATTGCATCAGCAAAAACAGATCAGCCTCTCAATATGCTCAGGCCCTAAATTGTGGAGCAGGTGAATCAAGTCCCAGCTTTGGTTGTAGATATCTCATAAACAAATGATCTATGAACAACATTCGAATCTTAGGCAGTCATATGCAGATTCGGTTTCCGGCCAAAACTAATGGATCTATTTCAGTGGATTTTCACAATTTCGACAATTAAATGTGAGATTCACCTATGTTCCAGGGGTTTCTTCATAATAAAGTTTGAATCTCCGGAGACACGAGAGTATATATTACAAGAGGATCCCTGGTTTTGGGGTAATGCAGGACTTTTTGTCACCCCATGGTTCCCAGATTTTGATGCCAATACAATGGTGGTATCAAGAATGTCGGTTTGGGTTAGACTGCACAACCTACCACTTCATTTCTGGCAACATAAAGTGCTAGAAGGAATCGGGAATCTCATAGGGCGATACATAAAGGCAGATACACAAAGAGTCGAAGAACGAATCTACACTTTCGCCAGAATTTGTGTGGAGATGGATCTCAGTAAAGGCTTGTCGGACCGCATCCTCTTCACACATAACAAACAATGTTCGACTCAGTTTTCCGACTTTGAAAATACGGCTTTCAAGTGTTGTATATGTCGACAAACAAGACATACAAAATACATGTCCTGTGGCCAAGAAAGAGCCAAGAAGGAAAAGAAACAGAGGAAGAAACTGGAAATTTCCAAAATAGCAGTCTGAAGACGAAGAGGATGAGGAGAGAATTGGCCCCCCACCAATGACGTAACCCAAAATCCATAAGAAAATGGGAAAGATGGGGGCTCAAATCATGAAGCAGCAGATACCCCATCTCTAACAATGCAGCCGGAAACGATCCCTGAAGAAAAAGAGACATGAGGATTCAAACGACACCACGTTTTTGAAAGTTCAGATTCCGATAAGGAATATACAAAGAGAATTGAAGAGAACCAGCTAACACTCGTAATGACCACTCCAAATCATGGAGGATGGCGAAAGGTAGAAAAGAAGAAAGGGAGAAAAGGGTAACCGGCTTCCTTCCTTTTTGGAGTAGTTTTTTATGTATTGTCTTTTGAACACAAGTTTCGACTGGTTTGGTTGAATGCTCGGTGAGCATCTACAACATGTAATTTTGTTTTCATTAATAAAATTATGATTTTTCCTTGGGAAAAAAACATATGTTGAGACAGACAAATGGGACAAACATTACATTGGACGGACATTACAACCTCTTTTTAGTGCCCCACTCTAGTTGACTGACTTTGATATGACATTAACATTGATTTAACCTTAAGGCTCACACATTATTCTTTGAGGACCTCAGGTTGAGGATTTGGACACTTGACTCTACTGTTAGTGAATGTGATGGTAATGTTTGTTTCCTATTTGATGTTATGATGATGATCGTTGTGATGGAGGTGTTATTTTCTAGTTGTTGTTATGATGATGATGGATATGTATGTTTTCTACCTAAGTAACCGGATCCGTTGATATACCCCCGCGAATCTGAATCCCGCGTATCCGACACGATTCGCTGGAAAATCGTATCCCAAAACCGGATTCGATGAGTCCAACTAGAATTCGTACAAATCTTGTACGAATCTTGTACATGCTCAGTGAATCCCGTTTTGGGATTCATATCCCAGAAAACTGCCTCCTGCGGGTTAAAAAACACACATTTTCTTTATTCTTTCACGTTGTTTGTCATTTGTATTTGCATTGTTTGAGCTGTTTGCAAGGAGATAAGGGTTTGGAGCAAGGAGCTAAGGGAGTAGAGCATTCGCCAAGGAGATTCAAGCACCAGGTAAGTGCATTTCAACTCCATTTTTTTGCATTTCTTATTCTATTATAGCAGTTTGTATATAATTTCTTGTTTACAAATTTGTGCATGTTTTGTTCATTTTTTTAACAGTATTCATGGCTCAATCAAAGGCAGCAGTTAGGGGGCAAAGGAAGGGCAAGAATGTCTCCATTGGAGATGCCCCTCCTCCCCCAATATCATCAAAGTCTGCTGCAAGTAATGTTGAGGGAAGAGGAGGACCTAAAGACAACATTGAGAAATATCCCTTGTGGAAATATGTCACAAGATAGGATGGGACAAGCACCAAGGAGAAGGGAGGAGGCAATGTGCAATGGAGATGCAACTTTTGTCACATTGCTTTCAAAAGCACATATTTCCGTGTGAAAGCCCATTTGTTGGGTTTACCGGGTTGTAGGGTTGAAGCTTGTAAATTTGTTCCTTTACAAAAGAGAAAAGAATTGGAAAAGGAGCCCACTGTTGGTATGGAAAATGTAGCTTCAAAATCAAGAAAACCCAAGAATGAAGACCCCCTTCCATTTTTTATAAAAGCCACCACCAAATTTCCATTTGAGAATTCTATTGGGGGACAAGCAGCAAAAAAAAGAGCAATTGCACTTGGTCCAATGTACAAGATTTTCCAAAAAGAGAGACGGAAAGAGCTTGATCTCACCATTGCCTTCTTCTTCTATCAAAACTTCATATCATTTAATGTTGCACGCTCACCTCTATTTATTTAGATGTGCCAAGCTCTAACTCAAGGGGCTCCATCAGGGTATGTGCCTCCTGGGTCACAGAAGCTGAGAACCACATTGTTGACGAAGGCAAAAATAGAGGTGCAAAAAATGCTTGAGCCTATTGTAGCATCATGGTCAACATCTGAGGTTAGCATTGTTTCTGATGGATGGACAGATCCAGCACGACACCCAATCATCAACTTCATGGTGTCTTCCTTGAATGGTCCAATTTTCATGAAAGCAGTGGATACACTTGGCGAATACAAGGATGCACAATTTATTGGTGAGTTATTTATTAAAGTTATCGAAGATGTAAGTGTTGATTCTTGTGTGCAAATCATTACAGATAATGCACCTGTTTGCAAGGTTGTTGGCATGATTGTGGAAGCTAAATATCCACAAGTGTTTTGGACAACTTGCATTGTCCATTCATTGAACTTGGCACTGAAATCCTTGCTTCTGATGTGCTTTGGATTGGTAACATTATTGAGGATGCACGACATATCCGTAATTTTGCGCAAAATCATACAAATGCCCTCACTATCTACAAGAAGTACACCAATCTATCATTGTTGAAGATTGTTGATACACGGTTTGCCTCTTCATTCATGATGTTGAAGAGGTTGAGGGAGGTCAAGACCGCTCTTGGGTCCATGGTTATTTCTAAGTTTTGGTCTTTTTGGAGAAAGACAGATCAGGTAGCCTCTAAAAGGGTGAAGGACACAGTGCTAGATGATGCTTGGTGGGAGAGGGTAGATCTAATTATTCAGATCATGGACCCTATCATTTCTTTGCTTCAATTTGCAGATACAGACAAACCCATCCTAGGAGAGGTTTATGAGGGATGGGATTCCATGATTGAGTCTGTGAGGAGCATTATTCTGAATGCCCCGAGTATGAGACATCACCAGAGGCCTTCTGTGATACTATACAAGATATTCTTGTCAGCAGATGGGACAAGAATTGTACACCTTTACATTGTTTGGCTCACTCATTGAACCCCAAATACTACAGCCATGAGTGGATGAATGGTGGACCTTCCCGCAGATTCCCTCCTCACATGGATGGTGAAATCTCACAGGGGAGGAAAGAGGCATTCAGGCGGATTTTTCCGGATAGTGCATTGCTTGATGAGGTGGAGGATACCTTGCAGAGTTTTCCACTAGCAGTGGTCGATTTGGAGGTTATGATGTGATTAGAGACGGGGGCTAAGAAGCCCTATTCTTGGTGGGCAAATCATGGGGCAACAAGCCCTCCTCTTCAGCAGTTAGCCATGAGGCTCCTCTCTTAGGTGACTTCATCCTCGTGTTGCGAGAGGAATTGGAGCACATATGGGAATTTGTATAGTGTGAAAAAGAGCAGGCTTGAGCAGTCCAGGGCACAGAGAATGGTGTATGCGCACACCAACCTTCGTCTTATTTACAGGCAGAGGGAAGAGTGGTTGAGGGGAAAAACAAAGATGTGGGGTGTCTTTCCTGATGATATGGGTCTGGACAGCAGTGTTGAATTGGCATGGGCCAACATGGATCTCAATGATCCAGTGCTAGAGCCTATTAGATTTGATGACTTAGAGGGGTCATCCTCCACACCAGCAGATGTAGAGGCGACTATGGATACAGGGGAGGAGGAGGATGCAGAGGAGAGCAGTGGGGACCATGATGATGAGGACATTGATATTGATTTTGATGTTGATGATGAGGATTGATGCCTTGAGGCTTGTATACTTGTAGTCGTTTTATATTTTCTATTTCTATTTGCCATTGGCATTGCACCAGCACTACCTATGTAACACATTTTGATTTGATGACTTAATGAGAAAACTACAGTTGTCAGTGTGATTATCTTACTATCTTGTAGTTGTAAGTTGTCTTTCATTTATGAATTATGAATCATGATTTATGTGACCACTGAGATGTATTTGAATTTTGTATGTACTATGCATGCTATAGATGAAGATCTATGTTTGAAATCAATAAATTTGTATCATTAATTAAAATTTGTGTAAGAAATATCTAATTTTTAATATATATATAATAAAATAATATATAACGAATCCTACGTGTCCTGTTCCGGGGGGTCAACGTGTCCGAATCCGACACCACGAATCTCGAATCCTACGTGTCCCGAATCCCCGTGTCAGGTGACTTAGCCTGTTAATCAAAATTTGAATATTTTATGTATTTTTTGGTCAACCAGTTTCTGCCCTTTCTTTAACCGGTTGTGCTTCGGTTCCAGATTTATAGGTCGATCAAGCCTATCACTTTAAATTATACATTCACTGCTGCTGTAGTAACAGAATTTACTCAGCTTCTCTACTCTACTTTTTGTATTCTTTTATGATCATATCAAATTTAGATATATTTCTCGCAGGTGATGCATCAAGCACTACCTCATTGATTATACTTTACATGCTCACTTTCTTTTGGTCCCACTGACTGTTATTAGTCTAAAGACTTCAATTAAGGATTTATTTCATTTCTTTAAGAGAACTGACGTATTAGGAAAATCTTGACATTTTTCTTTGAAAATTGAGTATAATTTTTCTTGATATTTTGTCTGAGAAAGGCATTATTTTCAATCATAAATCATAGTTCTCCACTTTAGCGAATTGGAAATACCAATGATAGAATAACAGAAATCAACATTTACCTCTGATTCACTTGAGGTTTTCTCTTCATCAGAACTATCCAGCTTTATTGGAGACTGCATTATGCATTAATGAGCAGAAAGCAATCGTCAAAATGCATATTTCACCTTTCTAAGTCACTGACTCTTCCATAATATTATCAAGCAAATACTAGAAATAATCATATCTAATAGACCAGGGAGGAATGAATACTTTTTCTTGATACAACTCCCTGACATACAAAAACCAAACTCCTAGAGTTGTCAATCTATCATGTACACTGTGTGCACTGTAAACAGAAAACATCTGGAGATAGCACAGACCTTAATTTGTTTTCCTTTACTTGTACTTTCTCCTCTTCCTACATACACATGAACCAACAAAAGATTAAAACAGAAAAGCAGTTAGTCAATGGTTTTGTTTCAGGACAGGCGAAAGAATTTCTCAGCGCAAAATGTATCACATTGCTCTAGAGTCTAGATAAAGATAACTGGAATGACTGAAACACTAAGGAACCTAAGAAATAGTAACAGGGTATTTTTTAAGGATTTAAATATTATACCTCTGTATAGTATTCTAGGCAACTACTTCGATTTGAAAAATCATACATATAGAATGTAAGTAAATATTCAATAAAAACATGTAATTTACTGTTAAAACTGGTAATTTTTTGGCGAATATTATCAATTTAATCATATATATATATAATATATATATATATATAAAACAGGCAAATTTTTAACCAAATGGGAGAATAATTTTTTTTCAAAAAATGTCCAAAAAACAGCCAATCAGCAAAATTTTGTCCCTAAGAAATTCCCTGAACAATAAATTGGAAGCAGAAATTTTCTTGACTTGGAAATAATGCACCCTTTACATCATAGATGCTTTAACTTTTAAGTTCTACAAGTTCAATATTATCGACTTCAAATTCAGAATTAAGGTTGAGGTAAAAAAGAAGCAATTATTGTAGTGAGGAAATAGATGAAATTAAGCTTTTGCTGACACATAAGGCAAATTGAGTATTGTTGACCACACTCTGCCAGCACATTTTATCATTGTAAACCCAATTTTTGCAAGTTATATTGTAAATGATGCTAGTATTACCGTTTATTTATATAACAACACCTAGGTAAGTGGATTTTGTCCTATGAAATTTTTTAACCTCCCCGAATTATGTGTGTTTCTAAACATAAATAATTGAAACCCAAAAGCTAGGGTGGAATATATTGACAAGGTCTTAGGTGAGTCCTAGTGTTATATCAGTCTTTGTAAAAGTGTATTTGGGAAAAATTTAAGCACATTTGGCTAAATTATTTTGTTACAAACCACTTGATCTATACTAGAACCTATTGTAATTGGGTAATGTCATAAGGGTCTATGCGTAAAGGTGTTTTCCCCCTTTGAGGGTTGAATTAATTGTAATATCCTAAAGTAAAAAATATTTTAGTGCATGGTCCCTCATACTTAGACACTATGGCTAAAATATTTGAAAATGGAAAAAAATATTAATCCCCTCTGGTGTCAATTAATTAATTTTTTAGGCTAAAGTAAATAAAAATCGTAAGCCAAAAAATTAATTAATTTTGAGTCAAAAAAATAGTTGTAGAGAAATTAATTTCTCTCCAAGTGGAAAATAATAATAAAAATTGTATGTCAAAGCAAAGTCAATTTCTAGAACTCCCCCACCAAGGAAAAAATGGATATTTTAAGAAATTTGAGCCCTTCCTTGGTGGTTAAGTCAAAGTCAAATTTTTGAGGAAATTAATCAAAAATATTAATTTTTGGATTAAAATAAAAGTGAGTTTTCAGAAAAAATTCGAATTTTTCCTCAAAATTAAAAATTCGACGGTGGAGATTAAAAGATGATCAAGCTATTTTCAATGGTCGAGATTATATTGACAAGGATCACGCCAACTAGTCGTTATTTTCCACTTGGAAGGGTTTCTTTATATAAATTCTTTGGATGATGTAAATTCTTAACACTGGTATTGAGTTGTTGCTCTGCTGAGAACATTTTGTATCATAATAGAAAGCCTTTGGAGTTCAGTTCATGGTGTTTTTCTTCCTGCAGTATGTGTTAGTTATGTGTGATCCTATTTTGAGCTAAATATTGATTAATAATTGCTATTTCATTTGCCAGTGATAAGAACATTTTATTGATATATTCTATCTTAGATGATTTGATTCACTATATGATCTAACAATTTTCTTGAGAATATAAGAGAGATTTACAAGTACGCTAGCCCTTGGGCTAGTTCACATATTGTGGAGATTTGGGAAAGGTTGACTATGTTTGGGCTTTGAGATTTCTTTATGGTATTTGATTTTGCAAGAGGGTTTCAACCAATATTTATTATTTATCAAAAAATTATTCTCCAAAAATTTTAAATTTTGTAAATATTGTATATTTGTAAATTATTTGTAAATTATTTCTAACCTATTTGTTTTGCAACAATTGGGGTTTTATTATTTTTTGGGGTTTTATTTTTTGTAGATATATTTAGGGTCTGGGCGTTTTTTTAATTTATTTGTGCAGGTGGATTTCAAGTTGATCAAAAGATTTTTGTTGGGGCTTTGGAGCAGATCTAGGCCTAGGAAGGCAAGATCTAACCTCCATTCATCCTCCAAGCCCAGTGTCCAGTAATTTGGCAGTGAGTTTTTGGCATTTTGGTATTTTTGCAGGTTTCTAGAAATTTTTGAAGCCGTTGGCCTAGTCGTCCAGCTTTTTTGGCCTCTTGGAGCCCTTAGCCTCCTTTTTTCTCTTGGTCGCAACCCTTTTAGGGCTAGTTGAGGCCTCTTAAGGCCCTCCACCCCCCTCTGGAGGAGTCGTCCACCCCTTTTAGTGCCTCAGCCCCTTTTCTCCTCCCTTGATGTGGCCTCTAGGAGGCCATCCTCCCTCTCAGCCTCCCTCTAGGCCCTTGCCACAGCCCCTAAGGAGCTCTAACCCTAGTCTCTAGCCCTTCTAGGGCTTGATCTTCCCCTGCGTCAGCCTCTAAGGGCTTGACATCAGCCTTAGAGGGCTTGTTTTCCCTTGTCGTGGCCTCACTTCCACTTTTCTCTTGACCTCTGCCCTTATTTTGCCCTTCTAGCCCGTCATTTGTCATTTCTAGCCCTAGTCTTGGGGTTTTCTAGCCTTCTAGCCCTTGCCCTAGGCTTGTATTCAGTCATCTATGATTTTTGCATTATTTTCATGGGTTAACATTGTGGTTTTGCCACAATATTAGAGCTAATTTTGTGGTTGCAGGTACACAAGCCCATTGGAGGTCAAACTAGCCCTCAACTAGGCCTCTAGACCTCTTGGTTTACCTCTCTTCCCTTCATCATTTTCTCTGTTTTGATACATCCATTTATGCAGTCATATAAACAAAACAAAAATCATCAAAATTGACCAAGAATCGTCTAATAATCACTCAACTTGATTAGCTAATCATTAGAGCTATTGTGGCATTAATAATTTGGCACCTTGTTGGACTGAATCACTAATTTTCTGAATTATTTCAAGTCTGATATATGTTTTTCTGAGGTCTGATCTAAGCATAAAAAGTTTGATCCATAGTTTTCAAGCAGTCCTATAATCAAGTGAATATCATTGGAAGTTGAAAGCATTGATTTTCTAGCTTATCTATAGCATCTAGCATCATTTCTTGAATACTGATATAAAATTGCTGACCTCCGAAAACAAAGTTGCAGCAGTGATAAATTGCATATAAGTCTCTAAAATTGGTTAATCAATTTTTATAATTCATAATCATTCATGTTTGAAGTGATTTGGGCTTAATTTTGGTCATTGGCATCTAGTTTTGCTCTTTCATTCACACATAAGTCCTCTAATCAAGTTGATAAGTGTTTAATTGGCTAATTGCTCTAAGTGACATTGTAATTAATGATCTTGTCTCTCATTACCAGTGACATTGTTGATTGATCATTGTTGAGTTGATTATCTCTTGAGGATCAAGTTTAATCATAGTTGACATTGTTATTTAGCTCTAATCTTGTCATTGAGCAATTCTCTACCTTTCACATTTTCTGGCACTATTAAGTTTAAGCACTTTTTCTCTTGAGGTTGAGATTGTCTATTGTTCAAGTATTTCATTGTTCATAATTAAAGATCATTATCATTGTGTACTTAAGTGATCTCTCCTTAAGAGCACTTACCAATCTCTTGCACTTGCATTCTAGGATTAGTATCTTGCATTAATTAATTTACTTGCATGTTTAAGCTTGGTCGATAGAGAATAGGACCATCTTTTTCATCTAGCTTAAGGAGCCTAGCACTTCTTTAGTGGTTAACACGGTGACCTTGCAGTCGTCAGAGCCACAGTGTCTGCAACGCTGGAGGCATCGGGTGGTTAGAACCTAAGGGGAGGTATCATTAACCAAGCCTTTGCTTGCTTCCCCTTGGCTTCTCTCTCACAACCTACTCTAGAGACTAGATACACTTGGAAGAGGCATTTGACTAAAATAAACCAAGATTTTGCATCTCACCTATATTATAGGATTTGCATCTCATTTAGGATAGTGAAGCGTCCTTAAGAAACAATTGTTCATCCATTGACTTAGTAAATAATTTGCCTTAAGCAAGTAATTGAATCCATTTAAGGCATTGGTCTTTCAAGTCAAATCCAATCTAATACTCAACTTGCTAATTCAACTAAGTGGCTAAGGGGCTTGTTGGTTGCTAACGAGTCTCCCATCTTCACATCCCATAGGGACTACCCCCCATAGTTTATTGTAGGGAGACAGCTAGAACAGAGAGAGAAGGTATCAGAGTGACAGCACCCAACCTGAGCATTGTCGCATCTTGCCTTTGTAGTTTGGGTGACAACATTTTCTAGTAGCATTGTCGGCGATCGAATCTTTTGTCCTTCGCGTTCATGACGTCCTTTTCTTCACATCATTTTGGTTCTTCATCCTTCATCTTTCATCCTTTTCGTTTAACCCGTCAAAGCCACATTTTTCTAGCGTCGTTGTCAAGGACAAAGTTTATCTTGTTCTTGACACTTTAACGACATTTTTCCTAATCTTATAAACATTTTCATCTTCTTAATCCATCAAACACCACATTTTCTAGCGCTTTGACATCTCACTAATTTTCTCATCGCCTTGTTCACCTTTCTATTTTCACCTTAACACCTTTCTTTTCAAAGCTATCAATAGCATAAAAAAGAATGAGAATGAAACGGTTGAGGAATTTAATCAAAGATTCAATGGCATTATCAAAGAAATGACATGGGGTTGTAAGCCTCTAGACAAATCCCTATTAGAACAATATCTTAAGGCCTTTTATGTTGATACACTGTATGAGAGAAGACGTGCAAAACCAACTAATTTAGCCACTCCTCAAGATGTTGTCAAAGAGTTAGAAAAGGATAAGAAAGCATCTGGTATATCAGAAATTCCTAGTTTTGAAAGAGGTCTGATCAAAAATAAAGGAGGTAGAGCATGACCCAATCAAGGAATTAACTCAAATGATTAACGAAATGAGGGTTGAGCATACTAGAGAAATAAGTGTCATGCAATCTAGGCTAATTCAAATGGAACGAAATCAAATTCAGAATATTCAACCTAGAAATAATAATAATAATAATAAAGGTAATAACAATCCATGGGCAAGAAGGAATCCTCTGAATGATCAAAGGCCTCCCACTCCTCTCAAGTTCATTAATATCGTTGATCATCCTATTCCATTTTGCAAACCTAGAGAAGGTTTTCATGAACAAAGTGCATGTGCCATTGCTAGAAAACCGTTGGATAAAAGAACTAGTGAACAAATAAATTATGTAAATCAAAGTTCTTCTAAGGAAGGTCATCACACAAACATGACCTCTTCATCTTTCGCCATCAACAACTTCAGTGATGAAAAAGATCCTATCACACAAATGTATGGTGAAACTCCATCTCAGGAGCAGATTCTAGAAATTGCTAGAAGCAAAGGTTATACTTATCAAAAGAAAGGAAAGGATCAAAATTAGAATAAACAGGTTGCATCTAAAAGCTATCAATCAGGATTGAAAATTGATTGGGTTGCATGGACAAACAGTGTTAATATTTCTGTCCCAGTGCTAAAACTTTTAAATATTCCTTCTCAAAGAACAGTGTTCTTTAAAGTGTTGAATTTTCTAAGTTTATCCGTTAGAAAATTAATCTGTATTCTACTGGTTTATTTCTTCTACTTGTTTAATTCTAACAAGTTATTTAATACATTTAAATATCGAAATAAACACAATACAGTCACAACATCTACAGATTGTCAACTGAAGGAAAACAAGCACACAAGTGACACCGTTATTTTTGGAACAATGTCCCAGGAAAAACCTAATGCGGGAAAACCAGTGCAACTATTCAGAGAATTTTATTATTATGCAGTTTACTGAGTACAACTGGGTGCCTAAACCGGCTCACCCGATAGAGAAAAATATACAATAGCAATACCTCTATATCTGGAAACAGGTATTCATAAAATATGTCCCACGAAACCCTCTCCGGCACAACTGAAGCTTAGCACTGGCCCTTCTGGCCACTGTGTCAGCCCCAGGACCCTCTGTCTCAGCCCTCTGAGGCACTGCACAGCCTCTTTGAGCCTCTACATCACTCCCTCTGCCCTTTGCGTGGATGATGCAGTCTCTCTGGGCTCTGCGCTGCCTCTACTAGGCTCTGCGTAGCCTGGACTAGTTGTTGCTCTCGCTCTTCGGCTTCTGTGCTGGTCTCCAAGTATTGTCCTTGCTTCTCTACCTCACACTCACTGCCCTCGTTGTTGATCACTGATTCAACTTTGCTTAGCAACCCCGCTCTAGTAAAATGAATGACTGATTACTCTCGTGTATTCTCCAACTGACCCACCTCCTCTTTGGCTTGATCCATGACTTTTGGAACATTCTAACCCAGTTTTATATTAATACCCATTAATATTTTATTTTTCCTAAGTTTAGACTTAGGAACTCCATTAAAAATATTAATTATTTTAATATCTCCTAAACCAGTTAGAATCTGCCCAAACCCTTTCTAGGTCTTGGAGATCTCATGTGCTTTAGCCTCTCCACCAATTTTCATGGCTAGAGCACATCCGATACTACACCAAATCAACACTCCCTCTTAGCAAGGACTGTGCTCTAATAATACTCCACACTAAGTATCACCCTGATTATCTAGCACCGTTTCCTATGATGATGTTAGGCCTCCCACCCAGCATCCTTTGCACTGCCGTATTCGATACTGCTATCCATGGCCCTGCCACTACCATTGTTGCACCCGTACAGCAATTCCCTCTACATCTGTGCTCCTTCTGGTCCATACTCCCAACACTGCATTTGCACTGCAACCCCCTCTCATCATGTTGCATTGTGCTACTGCACTGCAACTCAGTTACTGAGAAGTAAGTAACTGATCCACCCAACTTATGACATCCCTGTTAGGCTAGAAACACTCCCGATGTTGAAGCACCCTCTGCCGCTAACAATTGCTCCCTCCACTGACCTCTGCGCTATTGCAACAACTCTCTACATCGTGCACCGTTGCACACCTCTCTATGCCATCCTGCACTAGTGCAACACTCCTATGCCTCTCGCACTGTTGCAGCCTGCTAGCCTTGCGCTGCCCAGGGGCTCCTGCACTGTAGCACTCTTTATCGCTTCATCCACATCCATCTCTACCGACATCGACCAGTCCTGCTACTCCTCTTCGGGGCTCCCGTAACAAGGTATAATCCAAGAGGTTGGGTAGCTCAAGGATCCTGCCCCTCATCACTGGTAGTCCGTCTGACTATAGCTCGATGTCTCCCCACTTCTTCTCAAATGGCACATGAGCATTCATGGCACGATCACCATCTTCCTTGACTTCTTTCTCCGTCTTCGTTGGCACATCCTTGGACTCAGAAGCTTGTCCCTTGTTCTTCTTCCTCGGACACTGGTTCACAAAATGACTCAATTCGCCACAATGGAAGCACTTCACCTTGGAGAGGTCCTTCTTCTTTCTCTTCTCCTACTTTCCCGCAAATGCTAGAGCCGCATCCTCTTCTTCCTTTTTCTTGATTCTAACCCCTTTCTGCTACTCCCTGCCTTGGTCAGCCGTTTGATCTCTTCTTGACGAAGAGCCACCCACAGTTCCTCCCAATCAAAAGGCTTGTCCTACCCAGTATGCTCTAGACAAATACCTCCCAATCCTCGAGACTGCATTCAGTGCGGTCCTCACCATCAATTCTTCATCCGGCGTGACCCCTATGGAAGTTAGCTGATCACGGATCTCTTTCAATCAACCAAGGAAGACATCTATCTACTCTCCCTTCTACATCTGGTATGCCCTTAGTTGATTCTCCAGGAACATCTTCCTCTGCACAGAAGTACGCTGGTACAATGTCTTCAAGGCGTCCCACATCTCCTTTGTCGTTTCCTTCTCGGCGATATGTGGTACCACATGATCCTTGACCCCATTAAGGATGATGCACTTAGCCTTAGCCATTGCCTCCTCGTACCTTTCATTAGCTACCGAGTCAACTGGGATAGCTATCACTCTCGAGACGAAGCCCTTGATACGATGTCTATCTAGAATGGACAAGATCCTGGCCTTCCAGACCACAAAGTTGGACGCTCCGTCTAGCCTATCCTGATCTCTCCGCCCATTCACGGCCATCTTGTTGCTCTTCTTTCGACTCCTCTCCCTCCTGGAAGTCCTCTGTTCGACTCCCGCTATGTCTCTCTACTTCCTGTCTGGAAGTTCTTTTCTATACTCCCTCTGAGTCTCAATTTCCCTCCTGGAAATCCTTCTGCCAATGTCAAGTTGCCCCACTTTGATCGTCTGTGAACTGCAACACTGATCTAGATTCCTTGGCTAAAAATCCGCCTCGACAGCAACTCCTTCCACCTTGGTCTTGCCCTGTTAGGTATTGTTCTGACCACAGCACCCCACCAGCTTCGCTCCGCAAACTACCCACAGCCTCCTATGCCCCAACAACTGAAGGATTGAGCCTCTTGGCTCTACACAATCCCGGCACTTGCAAAATAGCTCCCTCAGCCAACTGCTTCAGCCCTCCTGGCCTCTGTGTCGCTCTGTGTGAGCCTGTTTCTGCCTCCCTCAGCCTCTATGTTGGCCTCTCTCTAGCCCAGACTGATGATGCAGTCCCTCTACATCACTCCTTCCTCTGTCGCCTTCTGCATGGATCAGTTCTGTCACTCGGGACAGTTGAATCTGCCGCAAATGCTCTGCTAAGCAGATGCCTTTAGTTTTCTTGTGATCTGCAACCACGTTCTGATACCATGTTGAATTTTCTAAGTCTATCCGTTAGAAAATCAATATGTATTCTGCTGGTTTATTTCTTCTACTTATTTAATTCTAACGAATTATTTAATACATTTAAATATCAAAATAAACACAATACAATCACAACATCTACAGATCATCAACTGAAGGAAAACAAACACACAAGTGACACCGTTATTTTTGGACCAATGTCCCCAAAAAAACCTAATGCGAGAAAACCGGTGCAACTATTCAGAGGGTTATATTCTTATGCAGTTTATCTGAGTACAACTGGGTGCCTAAACCGGCTCACCCGACAAAGAAAAATATACGGCAGCAATACCTCTATATCCGGAAACAGGTATTCATAAAACTTGTCCCACGAAACCCTCTCCGACACAATTGAAGATCAACATTGGCCCTTCTGGCCACTGCATTAGCCCCAGGACCCTCTGTGTCAGCCCTCTAAGGCACTGCGCAACCTCTGGGACCCTCTGCATCACTCCCTCTGCCCTTTGCGTGGATGACGCAATCTCTTTGGGCTCTGCGTTGCCTCTACTAGGCTCTACGTAGCCTGGACTGGTTGTTGCTCTCGCTCTTCAGCTTCTGTGCTGGTCTCCCAGTATTATCCCTGCCTCTTTGCCTCATACTCACTGCCCCTCGCTGCTGCTCTCGCTCTTCGGCTTCTATGTTGGTCTCCCAGTATTGTCCCTACCTCTCTGCCTCGTACTCACTGCCCCTTGTTGTTGTTCTCGCTCTTCAGCTTCTGTGATGGTCTCCCAGTATTGTCCCTGCCTCTTTGCCTCGTACTCACTACCCCTCATTGTTGATCACTGATTTAAATTTGCTTAGCAACCCCGCTCTAGCAAAATGAATGACTGATCACTCTGGTGTATTCTCCAACTGATCCTCAAGCCTCATCTTATACTTTTCTCGTTGGTCCTTCAGTGGCCGAGATTAAATCTCTAAGCAACAGCTAAATTATATTTGGCTTGATCCATGACTTTTGGAACATTCTAACACAGTTTTATATTAATACCCATTAATATTTTATTTTTCCTAAGTTTATACATAGGAACTCCATTAAAAATATTAATTATTTTAATATCTCCTAAACCCCATTAAAAATATTAATTATTTTAATATCTCCTAAACTGGTCAGAATCTGCCCAAACCCTTTCTAGGTCTTAGAGATCTCATGTGCTTTAGCCTCTCCACCAATTTTCATGGCTAGAGCACATCCGATGCTACCCCAAATCATCATAAAGCTCTAGTCATGGCTTAAAAGGATACGACTGCGCATCCAAAAGATGAAGAAACTAAGTTAAAGGATCTAAATTGTTACATGACTAATGAAGATAATCAGCCTTTTTTCCTTACTTTAAAAGTTAATGATCGCTTGCGGTTCATGATCGCTGCGACGGGAGCTCTGGAGCCTCTGACCTAGCCAGCGCCTGCACCTGCTCTCCAGGCTCTGCCTGGCAGGGCCGCTGCCGCCCTTCCCGACCTCTCTGACCCGCTTCCTTCATTGGCTCTGCTTTCCTGCCTGCCCCGAGCCAATCTGGCTTCAGCCTTGATCGTGCCTCTTATTTAGCCCCTGTCTCTCCCATCGCCTCGCGCCCTCTGCGGGGTTATGGCCGCTTAACGGTTGGCTCCCCCAGGCTTTTCCAGCGGGCCTGCAATGGCAGGCTCCGCCTCCCCGCCCCTAGCCTCTGAGTCCCTAGAGGAAATCTTCGCCTCGCTCTTGTCGGAACCTTCTGAAGCCAGACCCCGTCCCTCATTATTGAAGTTCATTAAAAAGTTGGATGAGATCCCTGAGGTTATCCTCCCCCCATCCCTTCCAAGGAAATCGGCAATAGCTTTATCAGAAAGAGGACTTGTTGGACAGTTCACTGGTCTTTGGCCATCTCCTCGCACTGTTCAAAAATGGGTGGAGCGCAACTGGAGCTCAATGATCCAGGGAAAGATCGCAATCAGATTCTGTGGGAGAGGATACTATACCTTCCTGTTCGAGTCGAAAGAAGACAAGAGCCTTATTTTCCGCAATGGCCCCTACTTCATGGGTACAAGAGGGCTTTATTTGAACAAATGGACCCCGGACTTCGATCCGGAAATGGACATACCAAGCGCCGTTCCTGTTTGGGTGCGCCTCCCCCATCTGCCCCTTCACTGCTGGGGGGACGAATCCGTCAAAGCAATCGGCAATGCAGTCGGAAAATACATAGACAGATCGGAACCAAGGGAGAACATGCATGCATGCGCAAGGATCTGCGTGGAAGTCGATCTAGGGAAAGGACTGCCAGAAGCAATTAAACTAAAGGTGGACCAATGGATGCACATCCAGCAGCTGGATTACAAAAAGCTACCCTTTAAATGCAAGGTATGTCACGAGTACGGCCATTTTGCCAATAGATGTAGCAAGCTAAAAGTAAATGAAGTAGAACATAATGAAGAAATTGCAGGGGGCACTTGGGAACAAGTTAAAAGGAAAAAGCACACCTCTAACCCGGGCACTAGCTCCTCTGCACCTTTGGCAACAAATCTTCCTCCTCCTCCTCCCCCTCCTTCCTCAGCCTTCCCCTCCTCCCCCAACCCCTTTGATTGCAGGGGGCACTTGGGAACAAGTTAAAAGGAAAAAGCACACCTCTAACCCGGGCACTAGCTCCTCTGCACCTTTGGCAACAAATCTTCCTCCTCCTCCTCCCCCTCCTTCCTCAGCCTTCCCCTCCTCCCCCAACCCCTTTGAATCCTTAACAGCAGAAGTTCTGTCCTCCCCTCCTCAATCCCCTCACCCAGCCTCTCCTTGCTCCAATCCTCCCCCTTCTCCCCCTCCCACCATCGAGAGAATCCTCACCAGAAACAAGGCAAAGGAAGTGAACCAGTCATCAGACCCACCGAGAAAAGTTGGCAGGAAATCGAACAAAGAACTGAGAGACGAAACAGTTGCTAAGGAGATGGCAACCGGCACCCAGCAACCCATGGACTCATTTTTAGGCAAGTTAAAAGGGAATGGAGAAAAGGCCAAGGAGAAGTCAGGATCCCACCCCACAACTGGTAAATAATGAATTTGGTCTCTTGGAACTGTAGGGGGATGGGCTCTTCCTTAAAGATGAAAGCAATCAAGGATCTTCTAAACCAGGAACAGCCAGACATTCTTCTAATCCAGGAGACCAAAACTAACGAGAAGGATTTCATTCTCCAAACACAAAGATTCAAAAACTACACAGGCACATCAAAAGGCTCAGATGGGGCCTCAGGGGGAATAGGTACATTATGGAACAAAAACAAATGGGAATTCATCAACTCACAGCTATGCAACTGGTGGATAAGAACAGATTTAAAGAACAAGAGCACACAAGAGGTCTACTTCATCTATAATATATATGCACCTAACTATTACAGAGATAAAATCAGCTGCTGGAACACTTTAGAAGCGGATCTCTCCTCCATTCATAGCAGACTGATAATTCTTGGGGGAGATATGAACTTAATTAGGCAGGTGGAAGAAAAATATGGTGGGAATTTCCACTCAGACCCATCGAGAGACAAGCTAGAAACTATCATTCAACTCTTCAACCTAATCGACACCCCTCTGTCGAATGGTAAATACACATGGACCAATAAGAGAGCGGGATCACACAACATAAAAGAGAGGCTGGACAGGTTTCTTATTCAGGAAGGGATGGCCAGCAACTTTCAAGCAATCAGAAGTCATATAATCCATGGCACAGCATCGGACCATAAGGCGGTGGTCCTCACCTTGGATAATGGAACAAATTTAGGCCCCCTTCCCTTCAAAAACAACAAGTCCTGGGACAGCCATGATGACTTTCACTCTCTTGTGTGAAATCAGTGGGCAAATGAAGCATTAGGCTCACCACATTTTGTTTGGGAAGCAAAGCTAAAACAATTGCGGACAGCTATAAAACAGTGGGCGAGGGAAAAGGCAATCTCAGAAAAGAAAAAGAAACACGACTTGTTAAAGGAGATGGAGAGATGGCATAAAGAAAAAGAACAAACTCAACACTCAGCTGAGGATCTAGAGAAGGAAAAAAACATGTATAAGGAGTTATACCGGCAAAACCGTGTGGAGGAAGAGGAACAAAGAATGAAATCTCGTTGCTTATGGTTGAAAGCAGGGGATAAAAACACTTCCTTCTTCCACAACAATGTCAAGACCAGAAGAGCCAGAAACCAAATCGACAAAATCGAAGTGGAAGGGAGAGAATTGAAGGAGCAAGAAGAAATAAAAAATGCAGCCTTTGACCACTTCAAGGCTCTCCTCACGGCAGACCCCCAACAAAACGACAGCGCAGCATTTCTCAGTGTAATAGAAAGCAAAATAAAGGAGGAACATAACAACAAGCTGGAGCAAGACCCCACAGAAGAAGAAGTTCGAGAAGCCACCTTCAGCATGCAGCAAGACAAGGCTCCGGGGCCGGATGGCTTTACTGTTGCGTTCTACAGGCAGCATTGGGAAACTATAAGGAAGGATTTTGTGAGAATGGTTAAAAACGCCTTTAGAAAGCATAAGCTGGGGGACAACACAAAGTCCTCTCACATTGCTTTGATTCCCAAGGAAGCAAATCCCAAATCATTTGATAGATTCCGCCCCATTTCACTTTGCAACGTCTCATATAAGATCATAACAAAAATAATTGCCAACAGGCTCAAGAAACTCCTTCCCATTATAATCTCAGAGAATCAGGGCAGTTTTGTCCCAAAGCGGCAGATCATAGACAATGTTATTCTAATACAGGAAGCCATTCACAGCAGCCTCAACAAAGGAGAACGAGGAATGATCATCAAGCTGGACATGGCCAATGCCTTTGACAGAGTGGACCATTCCTTTTTAAGAGCAGCCTTAAAAAAATTCGGTTTCTCCTCTAACATTGTCAACATCATAAGTGGGTGTATTTCCAACCCTTGGACCGCCCCGTTGATCAATGGACGCCCGAGCAAATTCTTCAGAAGTTCCAGGGGACTAAGGCAAGGCTGCCCCCTATCCCCTTTCCTTTACATTATCATGGCGGAAACTCTAAGTGTTCACCTAGAAAATCTCCGCAACAAAAGAGAGATAACGGGCATATGCATTGAAAGAGGAATAAAAGAGATAAACCATTCGTTATTTGCGGATGACACTCTATTAATTGGGGGAGCTTCCAGTTTGATGGCTAGGAGGTTCAAAAGAGTGTTGGATGCTTTCCTCCAGGTATCCGGGGGCAAATTAAACAACAGGAAATGCAAAATCTACACCTGGAACGTACCCCATCAGATACAACAAAGTATATCCCAAATTTTAGACATCCCTCTTCAAAGAAACTGGAGTTCCTTTTCTTACTTGGGTTTACCTCTAACAAAGGAGCACATCAAAGCAGAGGTTTGGACAAAACATATAGAGAAGATGCGAGGCCTCCTCCAGAGTTGGGGCGCTTCCTGGCTAAATCTAGCAGGCAGAACCATCCTCATAAAGGCTGTCCTTTCAGGCCTCCCAATCTATCAATATGCGGTAATCATGGCGCCCGCCAGTATCCACAAACATATGGAACTTATAATGAGAAGTTTCCTCTGGCAGGGAGGAAAGCAGGACACAAAGAAGTTCAGCCTAGTCAACTGGGACCAAGTCACCCTTCCATATGAAAAAGGAGGTCTTTCTATAAAAATTCCAAGTCTCTCTAATCAGGCTCTGGGGCTCAAACTGATCTGGAAGATCCTCTCGGGAAAGGGAGCGTGGTGGGTGGAGACAATAAAAAGGAAATACCTCAGTGGGCCAAACTCCAACATCCTCAATGAACCAATTGTAGACAGACCATGCACTCTGGTGTGGCGCTTAATCAAAAAAGTCCTGCCTCATTTCAGAGAAAATGTCTCCAAACTCCCAGGCAACGGAAAGAACATCAAGATTTGGGCAGACAGAATAATGAATTCCAACCCAAGGAAACTTCTTCAAGAGCTCAGGCCTTTGCAGAACTGGATGGAAGACCGAAAGATAACCACTGTATGACATCTCTTCCTGGAATCAAGATAAATGGAGTGAATGGAAAGAACTGCATCTACCTCAGGATCTCCAAGACCTATGGCTCAACCTGAAGTCTTCACTCTCTGGATTAGCTCCAATCAATAAGGAGAAAGAAGATAGATACATCTGGGATACATGTGGAGGGTCCTTCTCAGTTAAAGAAGGGTATAAATCTCTTCAAAACATAAATCCTACAGCTCAATGGAACCTTCACACAGCCACTTGGAAGTCAGAATGCATCCCCAAGGTAAAACACTTTAACTGGACCCTCTTAAAAGGGGAAATTCTAACAGCCGAGAACTTGAGAAAGAGAGGAATCCAAGGTCCCTCGATCTGCTGCTTCTGTAGAGCAGAGGAGGAGTCTATTCAGCACTCCTTCCTCCTCTGCACCTTCGCTCAGAGCTGTTGGAATCAGTTATCAAGCCCCTTGGAAGTCCGAGGAAAATATGACCAGGTGCACAACCTTCAGAAAAATTGGAAAAAAGAATTCCCTCACACAAGAAAAGGCAAAAACAATCTAATCAGAGTATGGAAGTGCATACCCGCTACCCTATGCTGGAACCTCTGGCTCGCCAGGAACAACTATGTGTTCAACAACAAACAACCAAAACTGGCCTCTATAATTGCAAAGACAATTGCCAACATCTCTGACGCTGTCAGCGCAAACTCCATAACAACTCCAGACCAGTCGAGCTAGGCTCAAGAAGAAAAAGATTGGTATAATAAATTCAACATTTGTCACTCCCAGAATCCTCCCCCTAAGAGCAAAGCACAACAGAAGCAACCCATCTGGAAGCTCAGGGGAACCAAAGAGGAGATAAACCAATGGATCCTTGCCCAAAACCGCCCTACTCTCTTCTTTGATGGAGCATCAAAGAACAATCCCGGAGCAGGAGGAGCAGGAGGCATAATCAAAAACCACAACAGGACATCCATCTGCCGATATGAATGGGGTCTAGGGAAAGCCTCGAACAATGCAGCTGAAGCTTACAGCCTGCTGCTAGGCACCACAATTCTTTCTAGAAGGGGATTGAGGAACGCTATCATCCTTGGGGATTCGGCCATTATCATATCATCCATGATCACAGGTAAAGAATTCATAAAAGAAGGCCTTAACAACACAAGAACAAGGATCATCAACAATCTCAGAAATATGGGGGAAATAACATTCATGCACGTTCTCAGAGAAAACAATGCAGAGGCGGACTTCCTAGCAAACGAAGCAGTCAAAAGGCAACAAGGGCAGGTACGTGAGGATGACAGAATTTATGAAAGGGCAATCCCATAAGATCTCCCTTTGTCAGTCAAGCCAGCAGGTCAGCCCCCTCCGAACTTGTCAAAAAATCTACCTCCGCATGGGTCCTTCACACCTCGATCCTCCATCCATCTTCACATTGTCGCCTCTTATCCATTCCTTCGACTTCAGAGCCATGCACCATCATTCTCCTCGTGAATCCTATCCTGACTTTTCAGGAAAGTGTCAACTCAGCCCCTCTGGAGATCGCACTTCAAATCTGAAGCCAGATCCTCTCTCGGTTCCTGCAGCAAAAAAAGTCCCGCCCAAACATCATGAACGCATCCCCTTCTCCCTTTATATCCCCTCTCCCCCACCCGGCTTCCTCAGAACTTCTTCGCCCCTTCTCCCTTTATATCCCCTCTCCCCCACCCGGCTTCCTCAGAACTTCTTCGCCCCTTCTCCAGTTTCAGTTAGGAAAAGTGGTTCGCTCTGAGCGCGGTGGTGAAATCATCTTGTGCGTTTGTGGGATTCAGTCGCTCCGCCCCCCTGTCTCCAGCACCAAGCTAAGCAACCAGCAGTTCCACCGTCTGGTCTTCTGAAACGATACAGCCCGGGACATCCTCCCCAACATCTACAAGCGGGGGCAACATTCGGAAGCTGTCAACTGCTTCCGGGATGCAGAGCTTCGCTCTTCGTTTCTGGTAATCGCTGTTATTAGTTCTGTGATTTTATTTCTTGTTGACTATTGGTTTCTGGATAGTTGCAGAGGCTTGGTCATCGCTCTACTGTTCTCTATCCACAGCCTCCATCGCCCTTCGCTCTATCCTCCTCTGACTCACCTCCCCTGTATCGCTCTCCGCGTTAATCCCCTTCTCCACGCCTTCCACCACTCTTCTCACTTCTCAAACTCCTGCAACCAGACCAGCAACATGGAGGATCAACAAGGCAATCAGAACGCGCAACAGCGAGTAATCAAACCCATGGACCAGCTCTTCAACAAAGAATGCACAATGTGTAAAGCCCACACAATGATGATCAACAGGTTTGTCAAGCACTTCAATGAACTGAAGAGCGACTATGAATCCGACAGCAGATCGAAGTGCAAGAAACTGGAGAAGCAGAAGGAAGAAATAGAAAGCCTGAAAGGGAGGTGCAGTCATTTAGAGGAAGCAATAGAACAGATCAAAGCCCTCACCCAGAGCTACCAAGCTTCAGCTTCCACTAAAGCTAGTGCCAAGAAAGATCCCATCCCCGATGACTCGGTTACCCAGAAACTCCCCTAAAATCCATGCAATGTAAATTTTGCCATATAGGAGGCGCTTTTGTTAGGCAATATAGCCGTTCACTCTTTAATTTCAGTTATCATAGAGGCAGAAACGAGGAAAGTGGGTCTGCGCACCCGGTTTTGATCCTCTTCGCCCAAACTTTCGATAGCTATGTAATAGAACTATGTTTCTGAATTTTATAATACAAAAGTATCCGACTTCGTTAAAAAAAAAAGTTAATGATCGCTTGCTTCATAATTGTATGTTGGATTCAGGTGCCTCAACTAATGGCATGACTAAGAAAGTTATGGATCAACTGAATCAGAGAATCTCAAGGCCTTATCGCAACATTTGTTCTATGGATTCAAAGAAAATTGATGTCCTTGGTGTAGTTAAGGACTTACAGGTTGTCTTGGAAAATTATCCATACAAGATTATCATCATGGACATAACAATCATTGATGTGCCAGATGTATGGGGAATGTTGTTATCTCGAAAGTTTGTAGCTGATTTAGGTGGATGCATTCAGTTGGATCTGTCATATGCCATTATTCCCGCAACAGTAGGTGGTATGGTCAAATTATAACGAGAGGTTGAAAGAAGGTACCATGTTGAAAATCCGAAAAGGCCTGAGCATGATGAGGAAATTAAACCACAGGTTCATCCTTAAGAACATTATGCAGTGGTCATTGAGTTCTTCTGGCCTATATATCATTTTTCTTCATCTCATCTTCCAAGCAAGAAAAGGCTTGACTTTGACAGCAATCTGCACCGCAGTGATGAAAGTTCACATCAGCCGAAAAGGGTCAAGATTCAACAGGGGATATCTGATAAGCAACCTATCGACTTACCTGTAAGCAAAGAGGTGTTCCAGATTGTGCCACAAGGATGACATCTGATGCCATAGGGCATCTTTTGTATTGTATTTCTAACCCTATACACCTAGTTAAGATTTCATTTATGTCATTAGTTAGTTTTCTTTCCTACATTTAATTTTATGTCTTTACGTTTTAATATGTTAGAGTAGATTATTCTATTCCAGCAGATGTTCCATATATACATGATGATTTGAATTTTGAATGGATATATATTTGATGGACTTTTGTTTTCTTAGATACAGGATTTTGGATTCTCACATTCCTTCAACGAAACAACGTGTCCCCAAGTAGAGCCAGATGTTGACCACACTTTGTCAACAGTCCAAGGAAGGAGAATGCGAAGACACGAAGAAATTTTTTCAAAGTTGAAAGTCATCCGCCAGCATATTTTATCATTGTAAACCCAATTTCTACAAGTTATATTATAAATTATGCAAGTATGACCGTTTATTTATGTAACACCAATTCTACTAGATCGTATTGTGTCGTAGAATTGGGTGATGCCATAAGGGTCTATGTGTAAAGGTGTGTTCCCCTTTGAAGTTTGAATTAATTGTAATATCCTGATGTAAAAATATTTTAATAAATAGTCCCTCATACTTAGACATCGTGACTAAAATATTTGAGGGTGGAAAAAATTATTAATCCCCTCTAATGTCAATTAGTTCATTTTTTTGACTAAATTAAATAAAAATATTAAGTCATAAAATTAATTAATTGAGTCAAAAAAATAATTAGAGAGATTAATTTCTCTCCAAATGGAAAATAATCAAAAATTCGTGGGTCAAAGAAAAGTCAATTTCTAAAGTCCCCCACAAAGGAAAAAATGGATATTTTAGGAAAATTTGAACCCTCAGACCTTGGTGGTTAAGTGAAAAGTCAAATTTTTGAGGAAATTAACCCAAAATATTAATTTTTGGATTAAATAAAAGTGGGTTTTAAGCTAAGTAACCAAATTCGTTCTATAGGCCCCACGAATCCGAATCCGTCGTGTCTGACACGATTCCCTCGAAATTCGTGTCCAAAAAACATGACACGTTGTGTCCTTTTTTGCCACATCGAATCCGACTGCGTGTCACGATTTTGGCAGCGTGTCAACCTCCACACCAGCAGATGCAGAGGCGACTATGGATACAGGGGAGGAGGAGGATGCAGAGGAGAGCAGTGGGGACCATGAGAATGAGACATTGATGCTGATCTGATGTGATTGATGCCTGAGGCTGTAATACCTGTAGTTTTAATATTTCTATTTCTATTTGCCATTGGCATTGCACCAGCACTACCTATGTAACACATTTTGAATTGATGACTTAATGAGAAAACTACAGTTGTCAGTGTGTTTATCTACATCTTGTAGTTGTAAGTTGTCTTCAGTTATGATTATGAATCAATGATTTAATAGATTTATGTGACCAGTACCACTGACATTATTAATTTTGTATGTCTATGCATGCCATAATGGCTAAGACGAAGACTATATCTGAAATCAATAAATATGTATCATTAATTAAATCTGTGAAAGAAATATCTAATTTATATATAAATATAATTATATAATATATATATATATATAACAAATCCTACGTGTCCTGTTCCGGGGGGTCAACGTGTCTGAATCCGACACCACGAATCCTATGAATCTCAAATCCCCATGTCAGGTGACTTAAGTTTTAAGTATGTGTGATCATATTTTGAGCTAAATATTGATTAATACTTGTTATTTCATTTGTCGGTGATAAGTGTTGAAGAAAGTATAACTAGGTTCGGTATTTACAAATGTAACTTTGATCTTTGTACTTGTCAAGAGAAAGAAATATTATTTTTGTAAATTAAATGAATGAGTTTCTTGCTCATTTCTTAGGTCTAGAAAAGTCAAAGAGTCAAAGACATATGTAAGGAGCTCTTCTTGAGCCTTCATGTAATATATATGGGTCAACCGAACGTCTAAGAACAGTGCTCCAAGACCAACACAATCCTCTTGAAGACAAGCAAGCAAAACGATGAAAAACACAGTCACATCAGCCAGCAAAAATGAATTTAAAGTCATGTCGGTTCACTTGGTAATGTTGCCTTATTATGAAAGCACAACACCTATAAATAGGCGGCTATAGTCACCACAGAAAACCAGAACTTCACATAGCATAACTTCGGATCACAGGACTTTAGATCACTCTGAAATTTCAGTGACACACAATCTCAAGCAAGCACAGTGACAGGATCTCGGTGGTGGCAAGCATAGTGATACATAATCTCGGGCCTCTCTGTAATGTTTTGTGGGAAAAAGGACTTCGGATACCTCTGTTATCCTCGGTGATGATCATAGTAAAATATATCAGACTCATGACCATGATCTCTTCTAGTTTTCAGTGACTACTGTCTCGAAAGTTACAGATTCAGCATGCATGTAAAGAACCTCAGTCATACTCTGTCTTAGTTTGTATATATATGCAGTCACAGTCTTGATGTACCTACAATGGAGAGGATCATACAATCTCGGCATAACATCAAGACACGGTCATGATCTAAGCATAGTCACAACTATGATCTCAGATCTTTGTAGTAGTGCAGTAAGATGATACAATAATGATGGTGCAGTTGAGACGATGTGAAGATGGAGTAATGGTGCAGAAACAATGATCTCATTGTCAATATGAGTATCTCAGTAGAATCATAATAATGTTCTTTGTGATGATAGCAACAAGGAAGATCTCGGTAATGCAATGATGATGAACTCAACAACGACGAAGAAGAGGATTGGTGTATTAGTCTTGGAGTGGCATAGTAAGTCAAGGGTCATGGTCTTGGTGTTCGTCAATTGGAATCTCTATAAGAAGAAATATGTGCAGGTTTTCCTCTCCAAGAGGGAGAGGTTTTGGCCCTGGCAAAATACCAACATCCTGTGTTCTTGCCTCTTTGTTTTTGGTAGCTATTTGATGAAATAAGAAATACACTCTAATAATGTCAAAGAGAAGATTGTGTTAATAAGAAAATTAAAAATGCCTCACAAATAGTTATCAAGTCAAGAAGAATCTCATTAGCTTCATGTGCCCTAGATTCTTCAACATGGTATCAGAGGTATGGTTGCAGTCTAAGGAAGGACAGAAAAGAGACATACAAAGATCTGTCTTCAAGGACATCAAAGCAAGTTGGACGGTTTGAAGAAGCAAGTCTACAACATTACATGGAATATCAACTTCAATGACTACAGTCATGCACTCAAGTCATGTTCAGTTTGATGGAATATATCAGTAGTAAGTACCATTCCTGGGATCCTCACTTCTTGATCACTGAACCTTCTCTATGTAATAAATTACAGTCTTGGCATATATGGCAGAATTGATCCAAGGAGTGCCTCTCACAATCCATATTATACCACTATAGTCACTACAAGAAGGCAGTTTCGGTGAGAAAGACAGTCTCTCTATACAGTGCCTCTCTACAAAAAGACATCATTCTCTCGATATAGTGTCATAAAAAAATAGTTGTCACAGTCTCGGATCTCAAACAGCATGATGCTCAAATCAGATCATAAGCCTCTCTATATCACTATCATGGTTTGGATAATGCTCGATGTAGGTGTTTGCTGATGCACTCCAAGGAATACTGAGTGTGATAAAGTCCACTTGTGGGATAGAAACATCACTAGCATGTCAACAATGTGCTCAAATACCTCAAAGATGAATTGGGGGTCAAGATGATCCCAAGATCATAAAGCAATCACAGTGATGTCAAGATCACAAATGTCATGATGTTAGAAGGTCTCCAAAGAAGTTTTGGTAAAAGGATACTAGTGGTTCATGATGGGAAGCTCAAGCAAAAGAAGCATCAAGGTGAAGATCTCCTCTTCACATGCCATGTAAGTATCTTTCATGTTTTTGGTTTAATAAATTTGTTTTGCAAGGAAATAGAAATATTGGAGGATAGTCACAGTCCTCATGAAAAAGGTCCTTGCATAAAATAAGGAGGATTGTCATAATCCTCATAGAAAAGAGAAATCATTGATGTCTATGGAAAGGTCTCTGAAGGTCAAACGGTACTTGAATGTATCAAGAGACTCATAGGAATCATATGAAATCACTCAAAGGTCCTCACATGCTAAAAGAGGAGACATAAAGAGAGATATATGAAATTCTAGAAGATATATCCTCTAAAATTATAGCAAAGAAGGTCACATCACTTAGACCTACACAAAAGCTTCGTCCTCAAGCAAAGCAAGACAGAATAAGTATAGCTAAGACTCAATGCTATAGAAAAATTTTGGAAGCTCATATCACTGAAAGATGGAGGAAGCTGAAGAAAAAGGGCCAAGGAAAGAGGGAGTAACAAATCTATCCTATGAGGAAGATGTTATCCCTCACAAAAGGGTTCTATCATAAGCTCCTAAATCTTGTGTTATAGATATGACCAAGATAATAAAATGCATCATGGCATCATGGAAGCATTAGAAACAAGAGCTCGTGACATCACCATGGGAATCATGAAGGACGAAACCCATGGCAGACAAACATGAAGAATGTAGCTCTTAGGAACCTCAGTGGACATTGAGGAAAAGGAAGGAGTCACTTGGGACAAGGCTCATCATACATCAAGTCAATAAGAAAACATCTGCCAGTTGGGGATATACAAGATCCTCAAAATTCTCTAATGGAATCCTCATCGAAGGGTTCACTAATCTAGAGAGGAAGCAAGTGTTTCAACAAGAATTCCAACTTATGGAATCCATGAGATAATGATGTGATGACATGAAGAAGATCAAGGAAACCGTTGGAAGAAGCCTCGATGACCGGAAGGTAAAATAAGGTAGGTATGCTTGTGTTTAATATTATAATGACATGTCATATGGTTGCAAGTAACATGGATCATTACTATGGATCATTACTTATATCTTGAGAAGCATGATCAAGAGAAAAAGGATCTCCTCTTAAAGGATGCAGGAAGGCATAAGTCACACTAGATGAAATCAACATAATATTTCCTCATATGAAGTATGAGGTGGTTGACTACAAGTAAGAAACATTGATTGAAAGCACTTGGGAAGGAAATGTGTGAGAAGGAAGAGATTTGAGATATGCAACCCTAATGAAGGCAATCAACATCCGAAGACCAAGAAGACCTGACTAGGAAATCTCCCAGAAAGATATGAGGACTCTGATGGAAAAGATGAAGACCCTTGACAATGGATATCTTTGGGAGATGTGTCAACATGAATGCAGGATGTTGATACCTACAGGAAGATGTCATGATGAAGAGCCATCTAGTAAGGTACGATTTAATTTAATGTTATGTTTTGATTTCTTGAATAATATTTGGATGAGTGCATGCAGGGCTACTAGAACAAGAATTGTAAGTACAAGTACAACTAGCATTCATGTGGTGGATGGAAATTCCTAAAAGAAGCATGATGGGAAAGAAGTAACTACATGACAAAGGTTCCAGATATGTATCAAGAAGGCCACTTTCCACAAATAAAGGAATGAGATGACTAACTAAGGAGGAAAGTGATCAATGACTGTTGCCCTACAAGAAAGACGCTCAACTAACTTTCATGACATCAAGGAGAAAAGTTGATCAAGCAGCTGAAGGATCCACGAAGAAGAAGTTGTTGATGTATGGAAGAGTCCCTAGCTAAAAGGGAGCTATGACTGGTGCCTAATCAAGAGGGAGCTTGGATTAGATCATCCCTGATTACAAAAGAGTGACAATTGTGTTTGTCTATTTCATGTGTCATGCAATAGACCAAGACTAAATGTCGTAAGTCTAGGTGAAGGCCATGAATGGAAATGTAAACACATGATAGACCCAACATTCTTGTCTTCACCTGGGAATAAAGAATGGAGGATTGGGTAATCATGTGGTATTTGATACTCTTTGAGGATGTGTAGGGCATCTAAGATAAGAGTAGGCAAGAGGACTGATATGCTTTGAAGGTTGGGAACCCAAGATAAGAATAGTCTTAGAAGGTCATACTCATTGAACACCCGAGTGGGTATTATGTACCTTGAGAGACATGACGAAGGTGTTTATAGTCATTGGTCTCGCCAGCATTGTAGCTCATGGCCTCGTGAAAAGATGGAGCTGAGAGTCAAGGCCTTGCACTGTGACAATGTTTGTTGATATGATGCTATACAGATGGGTTACCAAGCTGATTCTTCTTATGAGAAATTCTTCAGATTGAGAGTGACCAAGTACCATTATAAATACCTCCGTAGTTAAGAGGGAGTGTTGAAGAAAGTATAACTAGGTTCCGTATTTACAAATGTACATTTGATCTTTGTACTTGTCAAGAGAAAGAAATATTATTTTTGTAAATTAAATGAATGAGTTTCTTGCTCATTTCATAGGTCTAGAAAAGTCAAAGAGTCAAAGTCATATGTAAGGAGCTCTTCTTGAAAATTCATGTAATATTTATGGGTCAACCGAATGTCTAAGAACAACCCTCCAAGACCAACACAATCCTCTTGAAGACAAGCAAGCAAAATGATGAAAAACATAGTCACATCGGCCAACAAAAATGAATTAAAAGTCATGTCGGTTCACTTGGTAATGTGAGCTTATTATGAAGGCACAACACCTATAAATAGGCGGCTATAGTCACCACAGAAAACCAGAACTTCACATCACAGGACTTCGGATCACTCTGAAATTTCAGTGACACATAATCTCGAGCAAGCACAGTGACACGATCTTGGTAGCAAGCACAGTGATACATAATCTCAAGTCTCTCTATAATGTTTTGTGGGAAAAAGACCTTCGGATACCTCTGTTATCCTCAGTGATGATCACAATAAAATATATCAGTCTCATGACCATGATCTCTTCTAGTTTTCAATGACTATTGTCTCGAAAGTTACAGTCTCAACATGCATGTAAAGAACCTCAGTCATACTCTATCTCAATTTGTATATATACGTAGTCATAGTCTTGATGTATCTACAATGAGAGGTTCATATAGTCTCAGCATAACATCAAGACACAGTCATGATCTAAGTATAGTCACAACTATTATCTCAGATCTCTGTAGCAGTGCAGTAAGATGATACACTAATGATGGTACAGTTGAGACGATGTGAAGATGGAGTAATGGTGCAGAAACAATGATCTCATTGCCATAATGAGTATCTAAGTAGAAGCACAATAATGTTCTTTGTGATGACAGAAACAAGGAAGATCTCGCTAATGCATTGATGATGACCTCAGTAACGACGAAGAAGAGGATTGGTGTATTGGTCTTGGAGTGGCACAGTAAGTCAAGGGTCATGGTCTTGGTGTTCGTCAATTGGAATCTCTATAAGAAGAATTATGTGTGGGTTTTCCTCTCCAAGAAGGAGAGGTTATGGCCCTATAAGAATGCCAACACCCTATGTCCTTGTCTCTGGTTTTTGGTAGCTATTTGATGAAATAAAAAATGCACACTCTAATAATTTCAAAGAGAAGATTGTGTTAATAAGAAAATTAAAAATGCCTCACAAATAGTTATCAAGTCAAGAAGAATCTCACTAACTTAGTGCCCTAGATTCTTCAAGAATAAGAACATTCTATCGATATATTATGTCTTCGGTGATCTGATTCACTATATGATCTAACAATTTCCTTGATAATATAATAGAGATTTACAGGTACGCTAGCCCTTGGGCCCAAGTTTAGAGACTGTGGGGAAACGCTAACTATGTTTGGGCTTTGAGATTTCTTTATGGTATTTGATTTTGCAGGAGGGTTTCAACCAATATTTATTTTTCGAAAATATATTCATCCATTGTTATTTATCAAAAAAAAGAATCTCCAAAAGTTTTAAATTTTGTAAGTATTGTATATTTGTAAATTATTCCTAACCTATTTATTTTGCAGCAATTGGGGTTTTATTATTTTTTGGGCTTTCATTTTTTGTATATATATTTTGGGTTTGGGCAATTTTTTATTTATTTGAGCAGATGGATTTCAAGTTAATCAAAAGAGGGTTTTGAAGTAGATCTAGGCCTAGGAAGGCAAGATCTAGCCTCCATTCATCCTCCAAGCCCAGTGTCCAGCAATTTGGCAGTGATTTTCTGGCATTTTGGTATTTTTGCAAGTTTCTAGAAATTTTTGAAGCCCTTGGCCTAGTCGTCCAACCTTTTTGGCCTAGACGTGAGGCCTGGTGGCCTCTTGGAGCCCTCAACCTCCTCTTTTCTCTTGGTCATAGCTCTTTTAGGGATGGATGAGGCCTCTTAAGGCCCTCGACCTCCCTTTAGAGGAGTCGTCGACCCCATTTCAGGCCTCGGACCTCTTTCTCCTCCCCTGTCATAGCCTCTAGGAGGTCGTCCTCCCTCTCGGCCTCCCTCTAGGGCCTTGCCACAGCCCCTAAGGGGCTCTAACCCTAGCCCCTATCCCTTCTAGGGCTTGATCTGCCCCTGTGTCAGCCTCTAAGGGCTTGACATTAGCCTTAAAGGACTTGTTTACCCTTGTCGTGGCCTCACTTCCCCTTTTCTCTTGGTCTCTGCCCTTATTTTGCCCTTCTAGCCCCTCATTTGTAATTTCAAGCCCTAGTCTTGGGGATTTCTAGCCTTCTAGCCCTTGCCCTAGCGTTGTATTCAGTCATCTATGATTTTTACATTATTTTCATGGGTTAACAATTTGGTTTTGCAGCAATATTAGAGCTAATTTGGTGGTTGCAAGTACCCAAGCCCATTGAAAGTCAAACTAATGCTCAACTAGGCCTCTAGGTTCTTGGTTTATCTCTCTTCCCTTCATCATTTTCTCTGTTTTGCTACAGCCATTTATGCAGTCACATAAACTAAATAAAAATCATCAAAATTGACTGAGGATCATCTAATAATCACTCAAATTGATTAGCTAATCATTAGAGATATTGTGGCATTAATAATTTGTCACCTTGTTGGACTGAATCACTAATTTTCTGAATTATTTCAAGTCTGATATATGAATTTTTGAGGGTCGACCTGGGCATAAAAAGTTTGATCCATAGTTTTCAAGCAGTCCTATGATCAAGTGAATATCATTGGAAGTTGAATGCATTGATTTTCTAGCTTAGCTATAGCATCTAGCATCATCTCTTGACTATTGATATAAAACTGTGGACCTCCTAAAACAAGATTGCAGAAGTGATAAATTGCATATAAGTCTCTAAAATTGGTTAATCAATTTTTATAATTCATAATCATTCGTGGTTAAAGTGATTTGCGCTCTATTTTGGTCATTGGCATCTAGTTTCACTCTTGGATTCACACATAAGTGCTCTAATTAAGTTGATAAGTGTTTAATTGGCTAATTGCTCTAAGTGACATTGTAATTAATGATTTTGTCTCTCATTAATAGTAACATTGTTTATTGATCATTGATGAATTGAATATCTCTTGAGGATCAAGTTTAATCATAGTTGGCATTGTTATTTAGCTTTAATCTTGTCATTAAGCAATATGATTTTGTCTCTCATTACTAGTAACATTGTTTATTGATCATTGATGAATTGAATATCTCTTGAGGATCAAGTTTAATCATAGTTGGCATTGTTATTTAGCTTTAATCTTGTCATTAAGCAATTCTCTACCTTTCACATTTTCTGGCACTGTTAAGTTTAAGCACTTTTTCTCTTGTGGTTGAGATTGTCTATTGTTCAAGTATTTCATTGTTCATAATTGAAGATCATTATCATTGAGTACTTAAGTGATCTCACCTTAATAGCACTCATCCATCTCTTGCACTTGCATGCTAGGATTAGTATCTTGCATTAATTGATTTACTTTCAAGCTTAAGCTTGGTCGATAGAGAATAGGACCACCTTTCTCATCTAGCTTGAGGAGCCTAGCACTTCTTTAGTGGTTAACACGGTAACCTTGCAGTCGTCAGAGCCATAGTCTCTGCAGCACCGGAGCCATCGAGCGGTTAGACCTAAGGGGAGGTATCATTAACCAAGCCTTTGTTTGCTTCCCCTTCACTTATCTCTCACAACCTACTCTAAAGACTGGCTTCAAAATAGTTAAGTGAAACGATACACTTAGAATAGGCATCTAACTAAAATAAACCAAGATTTTGCATCTCACCTAGATTGTAGGATTTGCATCTCGTTTGGGATAGTGAAGCATCCTTAAGCAACAATTGTTCATCCGGTGACTTGGTAAATAATATGTCTTAAGCAAGTAATTGACTCCATTTAAGGCATTGGTCTTTCAAGTCAAATCCAATCTAATCTTCAACTTGTTAATTCAACCAAGTTGCTAGGCCATTCAGTTGTGTCTCCCAGGCTTGTTGGTTGCCAATGAGTCTCCCTCCTTCACATCTGATAGGGACTACCCCCCATAGTTTGTTGTAGGGAGACAGCTAGAATGGAGAGGGCAGGGAACAAAGTGACATCCCCCTGTACAGTTTGGGCGACAACAAGTACCATGCTAGGATACATGAAGAAGAATATTCTTGGTTCTATTTATGCAGCTTTTATGTAGCATCACATACACAACAAAGGAGCTCCAATATCAGACTCATGAATGAAGAACTAAAGCTCCATATTACAGCACAAAAAATTACCAAAATGTACAGGTACTCGCTTACATGTAAAATACTATTGCACTGGTCCACAAGTAGGTATTAGATCCCACATGCACATGCAAATGGTTTCCTACATGTGACATTTGTTAAATGTGCTTTCATTGTTACCTACTATTCAGGTGCATAGAGGCCCAGGGATCCATGGTTAAATGGTCATGAACTAATTGAAAATAAAATTAGAGTGTAATGGCTCTGTTATCCCTCTTTCAGCAAGGGTACTCGAGAACTTTGGCCACACCATATATGCCCAGAGGATGTGCTTTACAGCCTTGTAAAGCCAAGTCAGTGAGTTTTATTTTTGTGAAACTAACTCTTAGATCCCTGTTGGTGTGGACAGCTTTGTTTTATTCATGGTATGTCAGCTGTGTGGCCTTGTTGAATCCTCCCTGGTGGGTGTTAACTCCCTGCCTTGATGGTGTAATGTCCCCGAACACTTAAGAAGCTTATGACAAAGTCCGCTGACCTAATATGGTTCCCGTAGGCTAAAGCGGAGAAAAAATTAATAAGGGGATTTAATTTGCCTAAGGAAACATTATAAAAGTCTAAAGGGTGAAAAATGGGACATTTATTAGGCAACTGAAAAGTCACTTTAACTTTATAAAGTGAAAATATTATAAAGTGATTTTATAAAAGTTAAAAGGGTAAAGTGGCGGAAAAAATGGACATATGTTTATAAAAGAGAAAAAGTGAGGAGACTCTCATCATTAGTGCATTTGAGTTTTTGGGGAAAAAAGCTCTTGGAGAGTTTTCTTGAGGAGAAAATTAGGGTTTGGAAAACCTAGTGACCATATAGCTAGTTTCAGTGTTAAAATTATACACTCTAAGTGGTCCAAAGAGTGAAATCAATCAGATTTTTATTTCACCGTCGGGATTCAAAGGAGAAGAAGATTTCCCAGAGATATTGAGATCGAAAAGTGTTATCAGTTGACTTTATGTTCTTATTTGGTGTCTTTTATCTCATCTTGATAGGTTGACAATCTCCAAAGATGTCTGAGTAGCCAAGTCCAAAACTGAACATATCAATGCTACTGTAGATTCATTTCAGGGACTGTGTTATCTCAGAGACAAGTACTGCATGGGTTTGCTGGAAGTATAAGGGCTGTTGCAAGTGTGGAACCTGTGTATATTTCCTGGGCAGCATATATCATAAACAAGTGCTGGAGTGTTATTCTGGTGGACTCATATTTGTGCATGTACTTATTATTATTGGCTCTCATTAACTACCAGGTTCTATCTTAATTTGCACACTGTGTATTCAAGTTTTTAAATGAGAAATGTCCATCCTATAGGTGTCATTATTTAATATCAGTTGCATTGAATTTCTGAAACTTGTTATTAAAAATATAAGTTTATTTCTGAAGATTGTTGATGCATGTGGAAGTATTAAAAGCAGTGTCCAGAGAATAAAACTGATTGACACATTTCAAGTGTGCCCCATCTTGCACTCAGCTTAACTCATTTTATCTAGTCTTTCGTTTAAGGAGATACAATACAATCCATCACAAAACTGCATAGATAGATGTTGCTCCAATCAACTAGCAAAACAAAAGACTGAATTGATTCTCAATACAGAAATCAACTCTTAGTTTCTTATGACTATATAAGTGTTAAAATCGTGTTTATGTGTGTTAATATATATTTTAGAAGTTGACGAGCCAACTACTGTCAGAGTACGTAATGTATTATGATGATAGGTTGTGAGCAATATCAGTCTATTCGCAGAAAAGTTGTTCAGCTTCTAAAGAGCCACAAATTTCACACTAACCTAAAGTTACAATTCTTACCTTAGTTTTAAGGCACACACTATCATTTATATGCTGTTACAAGTTCAAGATTTAAGTTTATGTTGTAAAATCCTTTTATGTGTCGATTTTCAAGTTGGTGTAGATAGTACCTACACTCGTATCTTTGCAAATTATGATGACAATGATTGTAAAGTATAACATTAAAAGGAAGTAAAAAAACATATACTTTGATTAAGTACATACCAGTGCCTATACTCATATCTTTGCAGGTTATGATGACAATGATTGTAAAGTATAACATTAAAAGGAAGTAAAAAACATATACTTTGATTAAGTACATACCAGATGTACGCCTTACAACTTTCTTGGACTCTTTGGGCACTTCTTCTATAATCTGCAATTTCAATCTTTAGCACTTGCATCATTTCTATAAACTAACAGCAATTAAAATTAGAATTCAAGTAGTTAAAATAAATTAAAAAGGCCCAAGAAGACCATACATCCTCATCGCTCAGTTTCTCTTCTACATCCTGGAGAGAGATACAAGAACTCAATAGTCTAAGACAAGAAGCAAAGTACAACAAATGGCTGTATAAAAGAGTAAATATTAAATCAAACTATTATTTCAATCAAGGCTTTCATGTTTCCATATCTAGAATTTGAATCCAATACATCTTCAATGAATGGAAGGAAAATAGAAAGTTCATACGCAGACCTTGGTTTTTTTAGATTTTCCCTTCAAATCTGTTGACCGTCTCCTCTGAGCTGACCCTGGAAACATGCTCACTACTTCAGAAAGAAAATAAGTTTTGAGACAAACTCTATATTTTCCATATTCGAAAACAGGTCAATCTATAAACAACCGACTATTAACTTGAATAATATAGGTTGACCATAAAAGAACTACAAACCTTTGGTCCCTACTGGAGTCTTTTCACTTTTTTGTGAGCTCTGCAAAATGATAAGCATCAAAAATAACTTCTTCCATTAGGAAGATATTTATATGATGTATGTTTTCTATTGCTAGCAAAAACAGTATGCTATATCTACACCAAGAAAATAAAAATAGAAAAGGGCAGGCATGAAATGGAATTTTATCCTCGTATACTAATCCATGGCTCAAGCCTGGTCAATATTCAACTTACAAGTTACAACACAATATGAACTTTTAGTCCATGGCTCAAGCCTGGTCCAATATTCAACTTACAACACAAGATGAACTTTTAGTCAAAAATGTGCAACTGGATATAAGTACTTATGAGAAAGGTTTGTTAAAAGAACACAAATAGAATGCAAAATAACCGCAATAACTCCCAGAAGTAAACTACAGAAATTTTAAGGATCTAGCAATTAATGCAATTCAAAATCTTCACCTCATTTACTTGAGGTTTCCCAGATCTAATCTCTGTGAACTTTCAATCTTAGAGCTGATCTGAAATATTAGTTTATGGCAATAATATTCACTTCCCTTCAACCCAATTTCACCTGGCATCCCAAGAGAATGAATACCATATTGAGTGCACTTCCATTCCACAATGCTACAGCCCTGGGACACTTTTCAAAGCATATAACAGATCTGAAATGTCTTATTATAGCAGATTATAACAGCAACAAATATGTTCTTTTATCTTCCAGATATGTGTTAAATCACTTAACCATTCCATTCATATGTTATGTCGAATCAGTATGAACAACAAGGGCAACCATGAAAATAACATAAGCTGAAAATTAAATCTGCAAGTAGACAATATTTGGACAGCTGGAAATGTCATATATATATATATATATATGAGAAATTACATGTACATACCACAGTCACCACTGTTATGACAAAGATAATACAAGTCAAGCCCTCCAAACCCTAGCTGGGGAAACCACAAGTAAACACTAGCCACCAACTTCTCCTAGTTGGGAATCAGTCAACCAAAGATGGTCACTCGACCACACATATGGTTAATAACCATTAGCAAGTGATTCCCTTATCTCTATTAGGCTAATCAGGGATTCGTTGATGAGGCTTTTTCTTGTTTGGACAATTTTGTGTTGCTTTAGGAGACATGGTTACTATTCACAAAGCTAATGATTGGCTTATTGTGCTGGATTCCCTCCTCACTGGATTGCTATTGCCTGGTCTCATATTCACTCGAGAGTTATAGTCAACTATCTAGGTATTTGGGTTGTTCCTAATATTGTCATGTGGCAATTGTTGATTTTTGTGTAGCATCAGGAGGTATTCCCGTATGCCAAGAAGTCACCTAAGTCAGCCTAGAAAAATTGCGAAAATTAAAAAATTAAAAAAAAAAATAAAAAAATAAAAAATAAAAATAAAAAAATTATTTTTGGGGTATCATGTAAGCTCAAAAAGGACAAGTCAGCCCACCATGAAAGGGTGTGTCCCTTGGTCAAAATTCAACCCATTTGACTTATATATATACACAATGTGACACTTCATTTTAAACATTCATCATCACATCCTCTCTATTCTAGAGCAGCCACACGTGAACAAAAAGAGGCCGAGTTGACTAAAATTAGACCAAGTTTGAGTTTGACTAGAGTTTACCACAATACGGATTTAACTGCAGACCTGTAACCACAGGCCAAGTTGACCGCATGACCAAGCTTGACTGCAGGCCAAAATTGGATTGTTTGACCAGCATTGACCTTTGTATTTTTGACTGGTTTGACCAGTGTTGACTTTCTGGAAATTGATTAGGTTTGACTGGTATTTGGACTTGGATATTGGCACAAATTTCTAGACAATTTGATTTGTAAACCTTCCTGAAAAATAATTTCTCCTGGAAGAAAAGTTGATGGGTTTTCTCCCAATGTTGGTTTTCCCAGGGTAAAATTCTTGTCTCTATTTGTGCATGGTTGTCTCTTTATGATCTTACTGATTTCACTGCATTTACTGTGTAGATTTTCTGTGTATAATTGCTCAATGATATCAGTGGCCTAGTTTTAAGATCCAGTACGGTCGAACAGAAAACCGGTCAAACTGGCCGGTTAGTAGTTAGCTCCCTGAGATATCAAACCATCTCAACAAATCCAATTGGTTGGTTGGTCAGAACCGATTGGGTAACAAATCAGCTGGTTTTGGTACCAAACCATCCAGTTTTGGTACCTAACCAATCATGACCGGCCGATTTTGTAAAAAATCAGTCAGTTAGGAAGCCACATGGTTGGACATGTTGATCACAGGTGATTTTTGGAGGTGGTTTTTAGTAAACCATGGTAGGTTCCCTTCTAAATCTACCCCCCTAATCTTATAAAAGGATGCCTAAGGTCCTATTTGACTCACACATTTGATTTCTAATGTTTGTGAGCATATGAGATCTTGGACAGTTCTGCAACAACATGGAGTTTTGGAGCAAGAACAAGAAGTTTGGTGTTGAACTTCCACGATGTTGGGTTTAGGATAGAATCTTAGAATCTCTGATGCTACCAAACCAAGAAACTCAACAGAACTACTTTGCACACCAGAACAAATATAAAGTAGTAAATCACATATGCACAAATATACACAATATTTAACAAAATATTGTAGTTTTTGGAGGTGGTCTTTAGTAAACCATGGTAGGTTCCCTTCTAAATCTACCCCCCTAAGCTTATAAAAGGATGCCTAAGCTCCTATTTGACTCACACATTTGATTTCTAGTGTTTGTGAGCATATGAGATCTTGGACAGCTCTGCAACAACATGGAGTTTTGGAGCAACAACAAGAAGTTTGGTGTTGAACTTCCACGATCTTGGGTTTAGGATAGAATTTTAGAATCTGACACTACCAAACCAAGATTCATAGAACTATTTTGCACAGTGGAACAAATATAAAGTAGTATATCACATATGCACAAATATACACAATTTTAACAAAATATTGTACAATAATGTAAAACCTAATCTTCGTTATATTAAACCAATCTAAATAATACAAGAGTCTATGGAATGCAAGATACAATGAAAATCATGCTACAAACTCTTGCCGTATCTTGTCCTGACAATCCTTCGCTCCCAATCTGCTCTCTAGCTGCCCCTTAGTCCATCATAGGACAACACATAGAGTCTCTAGGAGGGTTGTCACCTATCACTGTTGCAAGTCGCTTCTGCTACAATGAAAACGGGCTGATCCAATCTACTCTCTAGGTTGGCCAATACCTGAGCTCCAATCTACCTTCTAGTAGCCTCATAGGCTCAACAACTTCACCCAAAATTCAACTGTCACACCTCCTTTAGGACTGCTAGTCACGGGCTACTTTGGGTAGCCAACATACCAGGGTCAGTTGGAGAAGTCACGGGCTACTTTGGGTAGCCAACATACCAGGGTCAGCTGGAGAACACACTAGCGAGGGGCAATGAGTACGAGGCAGAAAGGAGGGGCAGTGAATACGAGGCAGAGAGGCAGGGACAATACTGGGAGACCAGCACAAAAACAGAGAGAACAAGAGCAGCAGCCAATCCAGGCTACGCAGAGCCCAACAGAGGCAACGTAGAGCCCAAAGGGACTGCGTCATCCACGCAAAGGGCAGAGGGAGTGACGCAGAGGGTCTCAGAGGCTGCGCAGTGCCTCAGAGGGCTAATGCAGAGGGTCTTGGGCTGACACAGGTCAACAGGAGGCTCACATAGTGGGTAGAAGGGCCAGCGCTGAGCTTCAGTTGTGCCGGAGAGGGTTTCGTGGGATAGGTTTTCTGAATACCTGTTTCAGAATATCGAGGCATCGTTGTTGTGTATTTTTCTTTGTCGAGTGAGCTGGTTAGGCACCCAGTTGTACTCTCAAAAAGGCTGCATAATAATATAATCCTCAAAATAGTTGCATTGATTTTCCCACATTGGGTTTTTCGGGGACATTTGTCCAAAAATAATGGTGTCAGTTGTGTGCTTGTTTTCTTTCAATTGATGATCTATAGATGTTGTGACTGTATTGTGTTTATTTCAGTATTTAAATGTTTTAAATAACTTGTTCGAATTTAAACAAGTAGAAGAAATAAACTAGCAGAATACAGAATAAATACCTAACGGATAGACTTAAGAATTTCAACACGGTATCGGAGCATGGTTGCAGATCACAGGAAAATTGAAGGCATCAACTAAGCAGAGCATTTACAGCAGATTCAAATGTCCCAAGCGACAAAGTTGATCCTTACAAAAAGTGACAGAAGGAGTCATGCAGAGGGAGTGTGTCATTAGGCCAGTGTAGAGGCTGAGGAAGGCAGAGTCAGGCTCATGCAAAACCACGCAGAGGCCAAGAGGGCTAACGTAGTTAGCTGAGGGAGTTGATTGTTGGTGCTAGGATTGCGCAGAGCCTAGAAGCTCAATCCTTTAGTTGCTAGGACATAGGAGGCTGTGGGTAGTTTGGGAGCGAAGTTGGTGGGGTACTGTGGTCAGAACAGTACCTAACAGGGCAAGACCAAGGTAGACGGAGTTGCTGCCGAGGCAAATTTCTAGCCAAGGAATCTGAATCAGTGTTGTTGTTGCACAGACGATCGGAGAGGGGGAACTTGACGTTGGCAGAAGGATTTCCAAGAGGGAAAACGGGACTCAGAGGAAGTCTGGAAGAGAACTTCCAGACGGGAAGAAGAGAGACTCAACAAGAGTCGAACAGAGAACTTCCAGACGGGAAGTAGAGAGACTCAGCAGGAGACGAATAGATAACTTCCAAATGGGAAGTAGAGAGACTCAGCAGGAGTCGAACAGAGAACTTCCAGACGGGAAGTAGAGAGACTCAGCAGGAGTCGAACAGAGAACTTCCAAACGAAAAGTAGAAGCTCAGTAGGAGTCGAACAAAGAACTTCGAGGCACGAAGTAGAAAGACTCGGAGGAGTCGACGGAAAAGAGCAGAGAGATGGCCGAGAATGGGCCGACGGAACAGCACAGGCTGGACGGAGCGTCCAACTTTGTTGTCTGGAAGGCCAAATCCTCTCTGTTCTGTGTGCCATGAGTGCTCATGTGCCACTTGAGAAAAAGTGGGGAGAAATCGAGTTGTAGTCAAGAGGACTACAACAATGAGGGGCAGGATTCTTGAGGTACCCAACCTCTTGGATTATACCTTGCTACGGAAGCCCCGAAGAGGAGTAGCAAGACTGGTAGATGTAGGTAGAGACGGATGCAGATGAGGCGGCAAAGAGTGCTACAGTGCAGGAGTCCTCGAGCAGCGCGAGGCTAGCAAGCTACAACAATGTGAGAGGCACGGGAGTGTTGCACCAGTGCATGATGGCACAGAGAGGTGTACACTGGTGTAAGATGCAGGGAGTTGTTGCAGCAGCGTAGAGGCCAGTAGAGGGAGCACCTGTTAGCGGCAGAGAGAGCTTCAACATCAGGAGTGTTTCTAGCCTGACAGGGATGTCAGAAGTTGGGTGGATCAGTTACTTACTTCTCAGTAACTGAGTTGCAGTGCAGTGGCACGATGCAGCATGATGAGAGGGGGATGCAGTGCAAATGCAGCGCTGGGAGGATGGACCAACAGCAACACAGATGCACAGGGAGTTGTACAGATGCAACAATGGCAGTGGCAGGGCCATGGGCAGCAGTACAAGATACCGCAGTGCAAAGGATGTTGGGCAAGGAGACCTAGCATCAGCAAAGGGACTGGTGTCAGATAATCAGTGAAGAGGGAGTGTTGATTTGGGGTAGCATCGAATGTGCTCTAGCCATGAAAACTGGTGGAGAGGCTAAAGCACATGAGATCTCCAAGACCCAGAAATGGTTTGGACAATTTGTACCCAGTTTGGGAGATATGAAAATAATTAATATTTTTAATGGAGTTCCTAAGTCTAAATTTAGGAAAAATAAAAATAAAAATATTAATGGGTATTAATATAAAACTGGGAAAGAAGGTTCCAAAAGTCATGGATCAAGGCCAAACCTAATCTTAGTCGTTGATTAGAAATTTAATCTCGGTTGTTGAAGGACAAACAAGAAAAGTATAAGAGGAGGCTTGAGGGTCAATTGGAGAACACACCAGAGTGATCAGTCATTCATTTTGCTAGAGCGAGGTTGCTAAGAAAAGTTGAATCAGTGATCAACAACGAGGGGCAGTGACTACAAGGCAGAGAGGCAGGTACAATACTGGGAGACCAGCGCAGAAGCAGAGACAGCGAGAGAAACAGCCACTCCAGGCTACGCAAAGCCCAACAAAGGCAGCGCAGAGCCTAGAGGGACTGCGTCATCCACGCAAAGGGTAGAGGGAGTGATGCAAAGGGTCCCAGAGGCTGCGCAATGCCTCAAAGGGCTGATGCAACGGGTCCTAGGGTTGAGCAAGGTCAGCAAGAGCCTGACACAGTGGCCAAAAGGGCCAGCACTGAGCTTCAGTTGTGCCGAAGAGGGTTTCGTGGGATAGGTTTTCTAAATACCTGTTTCCGAATATAGCGGTATTGTTGCCGAGTATTTTCCTCTATCGAGTGAGCCAGTTAGGCACCCAGTTGTACTCAGAAAGACTGCATAATAATATAACCCTCAGAATAGTTGCACCAGTTTTCCTGCATTGGGTTTTTCCGGGGACATTTGTCCAAAAATAATGTTGTCACTTGTGTGCTTGCTTTCTTTCAATTGATGATCTGCAGATGTTGTGACTGTATTGTGTTTATTTCTGTATTTAAACAAGTAGAATAAATAAACCAACAAAGTACAGAATAAAATCCTAACGGATAGACTTAGGAATTTCAACAAACACATGGCTCCCACAAGCTGCAACAACTCTGTCCACACTAGGACACGATCCCCAACATCAAATCAACATGGATCTAACAATCAACACATACTTGCATTTATCTTGGACTGAGGTTCTATTTGTGGTCTGGTTAGGGCAAGACATAGGTCCAAGTCAACCCTTCAAAACAACCCCACAGACCTCTTTACCACTGCAGCTCGGGTCCTTCAAGTTCCCTTCTTTCTCGTTATTTTCCAGGGCTAATAATTAGCCCCAAACCAACCTCTCTTCACCTCTGTTTAGGCTTGTTGCCCACTTCCTCTGGTCTCTAGGGCTACGGCTTCATATACTAGGACATAACTCCCTCAAAACCTCACCATTACACCTCTGGAATCGATCGAATAGATACGAATGTATCACAACTCAAAAATCAGACTTGCAAGAGGAGAAAGTTGAAACTCATCCTTAGTCAACCCAGAATTGACTCTTATGCCTGCGGCTGTCCTCCTATACTAATTCGGCATCCTCATAGGTTCAAACTTGCCCTAAAACAGACCCAATCACCATTGTCCTTCTCCTTGTGAGCTCAGTTGCCTTTCTAAGTTAGATTGTTTATGAAATGATGTGCTTGGATGCCCTAAATGAGCCTCACATAACTTTTATTTATACGCATAAGAAGGGTCAACATGTTGATTTGGGGTAGCATCGAATGTACTCTAGCCACGAAATTGGTTGAAAGGCTAAGGCATATGAGATATCCAATACCTAGAAAGAGTTTGGGCAAATTCTAAACAGTTTGGGAGATATTAAAATAATTAATATTTTTAATAGAGTCCCTAAGTCTAACTTAAAAAATAAAATATTAATGTGAATTAATATAAAACTGTGTTAGAATGGTCCAAAAGTCATGGATCAAACCAGATTTAATCTTAGTCGTTAATTAGGGACTTAATCTCGGCCGTTGATTTGTCAACGAGAAAAGTATAAGAGGAGGCTTGAGGGTCACTTGGAGAATACACCAAGAGATCAAGATTTCGACTTTCTAAGGCTGGGTTTGTTGAGAAAGTTGAGAGAGTGATCTGGAGTTGCAGCTGAGGGGCAATGAATACAGAAGCAGAGAGGCAGAGATAGTGTCGAGAGGATCAACGGAACAACCGGGAAAGCTGACGCAAAGTGCAAAAGCCAAAACTACTGGGAACAGTCGGGAACTGCCAGGAACGCTGACACAAAGGGAAAAAGCCGAAACTGCCGGAACAGCCAAGAAAGCTGACACAGAGGGCAGAAGCTGGAACTATCAGGTAGGCTGACGTAGAGGGCAAAAGCCAAATTGTCGTGAACAGCTGGAACTACAGGGAACAGCCGGAGCAGCCGAGAAAGCTGACGCAGAGGGCAGAAACCGGAACTACCAGGAACTACTGGAACAGCCGAGAAAGCTGACACAGAGGACAGAAGCCGAAACTGCCAGAAACACTGACGTAGAGGGCAGAAGAGGTTGACGCTGGGGTTTTTCGTAGGGCAGATTGGAGCTAAGGAGCTGTCAGAGTGTTTATCTGGGGTTTCAACCGGAGCATCTCTCTGAATGAGAGGTACTACTGCCGAGATTATTCTCTGTTGGGTGAGCCGGTTTTGGCATCCAGATTGTATTCAGAAACTGCATAATAATAAAACCCTCAAATAGCTGCACCGATTTTCCCGCATTGGGTTTTTCCAGGGACATTGGTCCAAAAACAACGGTGTCACTTGTGTGCTTGTTTTGTTTCCTTCAGTTGATGATCTGTAATATGTTGAGCATGTACTTGTATTTATTTCCAGTATTTACATGGTAAATAACTTGTTAATTAACAGAACAAGTAGGTAGGAATAAACCAGAAAGTACATGAAGGGTTTCTAACAGGTTAGACTTAGAAATTCCAACATCGTATCAGAGAGTGGTTGCAGATCACAGGAGAACTGAGGACATCAGCCGAGCAGAGCAGCAGCTGCAGAAAACAATTGTCTCGAGTGACAGAAGTTGCTCCTAGCGAAGAAGCAACAAGGAAGGGGTGATGCAGTGCTTGCGTCATCAAGTTTGACTCAGGAAGGGGATCAATGCAGTGGCAGAGTGGAGCAGACTCGACCTACGCAGTGTCCGATCATCTTTCTCAGTCAGGAAGGATTGACGCCCGTGGCCAGGAGGTGCAAATCTTGGTTGTTGCCGGGATTGCGCAGAGACTAGAAGCTCTAACCTTCAGTTTGTTGGGCCTTAGGAGGTTGTGGGTAAGTTGCAAAGTGAAGCTAGTGGGATACTATAATCAGAACAATACCTAACAGGGCAAGACCAAGGTAGAGGGTGTTGCTGTCGAGGTGGATTTCTAGCCAAGGAATCCAGATCAGTGTTGTTGTTGCACAGACAATCAGAGAAGGGCAACTTGACGTTGGCAGAAGGATTTCCAGATGGGAAATCGGGATTCAAAGGGAGTCGAAAAGAGAACTTCCAGACGAGAAGTGGAGAGACTCAGCAAGAGTCGAATCGAGAACTTCCAAACGGGAAGTAGAAAGACTCAGCAAGAGTCGAACCGAGAACTTCCAGACGAGAAGCAGAGAGATTCAATAGGAGTCAAACCAAAAACTTCCAAACGGGAAGTGGAGAGACTCAGCAGGAGTCGAACCGAGAACTTCCAGGCTAGAAGTAGAGACTCAGAGGAGTCGACAAAGGAGACAGATGATGATTGTGTCATGACAGCTCACATGCCACTTGAGCAAAAGTGGGGAGACATCGAGCTTTAGTCAGACGGACTATAGGCGATGAGGGGCAGGATCCTCGAGATACCCAGCCTCTTGGATTAGACCTTGCTACGGGAGCCCCAAAGAGGAGTAGCAAGATTAGCAGATGTCAATAGAGACAGATGCAGATGGAGCAACAGAGGGAGCTACAGCGCAGGATTCCTAGGATAGCGCAAGGCTAACAGGCTGCAATAGTGCGAGAGGCACGAGAGTGTTGCACCAGTGTAGGATGGCAAAGAGAGGTGTGCAACGGTGCGAGATGCGCAGAGTTGTTGCAGCGGCGCAGAGGTCAGAGAGGGAGCACTTGTCAGTGACAGAGGGAGCTTCAGCATCAAGAGTGTTTCTAGCCTGACAGAGATGTCAGAGTTGGGAGATCAGTTACTTACTTCTCAGTAACTGAGTTGCAGTGCAGCAGTTAGCAGCGGTAGTACTATGGGCAGCACGACGCAGCATGATGAAAGGAAGTTGCAATACGGATGCAGCACCGACAGTGGCAGGGCCATGGGTAGCAGTACAGGATGCAACAGTACAAAGGATGTTGGGCAGCAGGCCTAGCATCAACACAGGAACCGATGCCAAATGATCAGAGTGATGCTCAGTGAGGAGTATTACTAGAGCACAGTGCTCGCTAACAGGGAGTGTTGATTTGGGGTAGCATCGAATGTGCTCTAGCCACGAAAATTGGTGGAGAGGCTAAGGCACATGAGATCTCCAATACCCAGAGAGGGTTTGGGCAGATTCTAAGTAGTTTGGGAGATATTAAAATAATGAATACTTTTAATGGAGTCCCTAAGTCTAACTTAGGGAAAATAAAATATTAATGTGAATTAATATAAAACTGTGTTAGAATGGTCCAAAAGTCATGGATCTAGCCAGATCTAATCTTAGCCATTGATTAGGGACTTAATCTCGGCTGTTGATTTGTCAACGAGAAAAGTATAAGAGGAGGCTTGAGGGTCACTTGGAGAATACACCAAGAGATCAAGATTTTGACTTTCTGGGGCTGGGTTTGCTGAGAAAGTTGAGAGAGTGATCTGGAGTTGCAGCTGAGGGGCAATGAATACAAAAGCAGAGAGGCAGAGATAGTGCCAAGAGGATCAACAAACAACCGGGAAAACTGATGCAGAGTGCAGAAGCTGGAACTACCGGGAACTGTTGGGTTAGCTGAAGTAGAGGGCAGAAGCCGGAACTGCCGGGAACAGTCGGAACTGTTGGATTAGTCGGGAAAGCTGACACAGAAGCTAGAAGCCAGAACTGCCGAGAACAGCAGGAACAGCCGAAACTGTCGGGAACAGTCAAGAACAGCGGGAACTGCCGGAACTGTCGGGAAAGCTGACACAGAGGGCAAAAGTAGGAACTGTCATGAACAACCGAAACTGGGAACAGCCAGAACTGTCGGGAACAGTAGGGAAAGTTGACACAGAGGGCAGAAGCCATAACTGCTAGGAACTACCGAGAATTGGCAGAACAGCCGAGAAAGCTGACGCAGAGGGCAGAAGCCGAAACTACCGGGAACGCTGACGCAGAGGGCAAAAGAGACTGACACTAGGGTTTTTCATGGGGCAGATTGGAGCTGAGAAGCTACTGGACTGTTTATTCGAGGTTTCAACCAGAGCATCTGTCTCCGAAGGAGAGGTACTATTGCTGAGATTATTCTCTGTTGAGTGAGTCGGTTTTGGCACCCAGATTGTATTCAGAAACTGCATAATAATAAAACCCTCAGATAGTTGCACCAGTTTTCCCTCATTGAGTTTTTCCGGTGACATTAGTCCAAAAACAACGGTGTCACTTGTGTGCTTGTTTTGTTTACTTCAGTTGATGATCTGTAATATGTTAAGCATGTACTTGTATTTATTTCCAGTATTTACATGGTAAATAACTTGTTAATTAACAAAACAAGTAGGTAGGAGTAAATCAGAAAGTACATGAAGGATTTCTAATGGGTTAGACTTAGAAATTCCAACACAACGAATAAACATGTCTTTTGAACAAATCACTTCAAGCCTACATGACTTGAATGCCCAAAAACCCATTGTCAACTTCAAAAATTCATAACTCCATTTCTACAACTTAGAATTAGATGATTTTCGTTGCGTCGAATTCGTCTCGACGAGCATTATCATCCTCATCCATCACATGTCAAAATGTGTCGATGATCTTGGCCCAAATCACAATGGGTGTAAAACCACAAGCTTGGGTTCCCAAGCCCAAAAGTGACCCTTGTGGTGCTCCACCCTCCAAACCCTAAACCCTAGGGCTTGGAGTACCTCCCAAGCTACTCAAAAATCAACATTTGGGTTCTTTTTCATCTTGGAGTCGATTTGGAGTTGTCTAGTGGAGTTGAGGTTGTTGATCCCAATGTAGATTTGGTAGTTGAACCAAGAGCTAAAGGAAGTGAACCAGCAATACCAAGCATGGCACATGGTGACTTGTGAGGGAAGCAATAGTCTTGCAACTCGGTGAACTCGTGCTTTCAGTTCTATTAGGCCTAGTGTTGTTGCTCATGCTACTACTAGAACTGCTATTGAGGCTAGAGAGGAGTTTGTGGAGACCTCGAACTCTAAGCTAGATGATGTTTATGTGGCTCCTAGTGATGATCCCATGTGCAGTAGTCGTGATGAGTTTGATGAGTCATCATGTTGATCAATGATATGTAGTAGGCTAGTGGCCTAAAAGCTTGAGTTGTAGCATTTTTTTGGACTCTAGAGGCCATTTAGAGCCTCATTATAGCATTGTTTTCAAACTTTAGAGGCCATTTGGAGCCTCATTGGTTATGTAATTTGTCAATGATATCATTGATATGTATTGAAGTCGGTGCCATTTTGATATATGCACCCTTACATGATATATAGATGAGAAGACTTTCCATATTGTCTCTAATGGTTTGGAATCATGGTTTGTAATCTTAAAAATAAGTTTTTTTCATTAAAATTAATTATTTTATGTAATTTTTCCAATTCTGGTTTATTGAATCTATTTTGATCCATTTCTAGTTCAAATCATGGTTAGATAGGTAGTTGGTTCGAACCCCGGTTCCTGTTTTTAAAACTATGATCAGTGGCATCAGATAAATTGTTTAAAGATCATCAAGTAGTAATTATCAAATCAGAAAATTGGTTTCTACTGTACATCTTGTAGAAAATTCAACATGGTACCAAAGATTTATTGCAAGAGCAACCACTAAATTCAGCCTACAAGACAAAGTGCTCAACAACTTGACTAGATTTTTTGAGCCAAATGGTCCCAAGTCTCAAAATGGAAGACAAGTTTCAAAAGGAAGCTATTCTAGAGCCAGAGCGAGCTAAGGAGAAAGTTTTTATTTCAGCTCTTTCAAGCTAAGTTGCACTGAAACAGATACGGGAACGGATACGAATACAGGGTTTGAAATGGATACAACAAATTTTCAAAATATCAGGATACGATACGGCAAGGAAACAGCGTGCATATATATATATATATATATATATTACCATTCATTTTTAGAATCTAGAATCTATATCTAAAGATGCACAATCATCGTCATGAATTCAACATAAACAAATCATCATCATCAATTCAGAATAAACATTGTCATCATCATTAGTGATTATTATAACATTCAACATATTATCATCATCATTAATAATGTAATCAGAAATGCTACAGCCTTTGTGCTTTCGGGTCCTACTCCTTCAAAGAATGTGTCATGCATGGCAGATGATATCTATCTTCCTTGCATGACAATTAAAAGGTCCATGGGATCATTGGGATATTCAATCAAGACCTATTTGAACATTTCAATCTTCTCAATGTCAGCTTGGTCTCATGACTATATGCAGACACAAGATTAGCTAGAGAAGATTTGTTATATTGGAGGGATTTATGAAATCAAGAGCAAAAACAATGACAATTAACAAAACCTTAACCAAAATGAAAATTAATCGCTCAAATAAATCTCTTTACAAAGACATTCATCAAACCCTTTTATTTTCGTTTTTGAACATCTATCTTTTTCTTAGTAAGAATCTTTGATAAATATATGGAGTGTCGTTGTTTCTAAAGATTTAGAAAAGACTTTATGAGACTCCGTTTATAGTGAGTTTATTTGCAAATCTGATTTCTTCATTTTATTATTTATTTATGGCTATACAAATTTTCAATCTTTTTAACATTTTAAAGGTGGATTCTAATCACAATTTTTGTGGATCCGTTTCCGGAAATCCAAAAACGGATCCAAAAAAAATTAAATCCCTTGTAAACATATCCAATTCCAAATCTAAAGTTTCTGATTTCTTGAAACGGCACAAAAGCATTTTTACAGCGTTTCAGACAAGAACCGTATCCTTTTATGTATCGGAAATGGGGATCCACGTTTCAGGAAAATTCTTCAAGAGTTTCCGGTAACTTAGCTTTCAAGCACTATTACCAATAGCAGTGATGTTCAGTTAGTGGATAGTGGTGCTTCTAGACACATGACTGGTTTACGAGATCTTCTCACTGATTTCGCAGAGGGAGAGATTCAACATTGCAAGCGGAACTTGGAGATAAAACCAAGTATAAAGTGAAAGGAGTTTGGTCAACTTCGTTTAACGGGAGTCTGGAGATTCACTACACATGGGAGATGTTTTGTATGTACCAGAATTGAAGAATCAGCTCTCTATCTCATCACTGGAAGATAGAGGTTATCAAGTTGCATTTATGGATGTTCAGGTTCTTATATGGCCTAAGGGCCCATTGCACACTTTTCGTCAAAATTCCAACGAAGCAAATATGCCAAAAAAAATCGAAGGATTGGATCATATTTGAGCAATTTATTGAGTCTGTGTAAACCCATTCTGCAAATTTATAATGTAAATGATGTTAGTAAGACCGCATATGTATGTAACAATTTAGGTTTGCCTATTATTTTGGTGAAAATTTCATCCTAGGAAGTTTTTCGTCTCACTAACTCATTCGTGTTTCTAAACACAGAAGAACGGCAAATTTTTTCCCTCCAACCTCACCCCAAAGCTAAGGTGGAATTATTCGTCAAAGTCTTAAGTGAGTCCTAGTGTTCTAATCGAGTTCTATGTAAAAGAAATTTGAGAATAATTTAAGCTAATTGGCTAAATTATTTTATTACAAATCAGTTGGTTTACTAGATCATATTGTGTCATAGAATTGGGTAAATTATTTGAAGTTCTATATTGAATGGATGTTCCCCCATTGAGGGTTGAATTGTAAAAATCTTATAAAAAAAATATTTTAGTGCATGGTCCCTCATACATAAACACCATGGCCAAAGTATTAGACGGTGGAAAAAATTATTAATACCCTCAAGTGTCAATTAATTAAATGTTCTATCAAAAATAAATAAAAATCCTAAGCCAAAAATTTAATTAATTAGAGCCAAAATTAAATGTCTAGAAAAATTAAATTCTCGAGTGGAAAAATTCGTGAGTCTCAAAGGAATTTATTTTTGGAGGTCCCCCACCAAAGAAATATTGGAAATTTCAAGAAAAATTGGACCCTTGGACCTTGGTGGTTAAGTCAAAGACAATTTTTTGAGGAACTTAGCTCAAAATAATTAATTTTGAGCTAATAAAAAATGGGGTAAGTGAGAAATTCGAAAATTCCTCAAGAATAATTATTTCGACGATTAAAAGTTGATCAAGGATGACGAGGATCAAACCAACTAGTCGTTATTTTTCCACTTGGAGAATTTATCTATGTATAGAAAGTCATTTGTGTGTCAAGCTATCAGATGTTTGGATAAGGAAATTCTCCAGAAAAATTGATGTAAATCTATTGTCACGCTGGGAACATTATTTGAATCATAATAAAGACTTTGGGCTGTAGTTCATAGTGTTTACTCTCTACAGATTTGTGGTACATGGTGAGTACGGACATTCCTATATTGTGCTTAAATATTTTTTAAAGTTTGTTCTCCATTAGGGCAAAAATCATTCCATTGATATATTTTGGGTTTATCTTAGGTGATCTGATTCGTCTTATGTCTAACAAGCTTTCTTGAAGAAATTATATAGTGTTTGCAGGTTCCCTAGTCCTTGGGCTCCAAGTTCACAAACTGTGGAAGTAGGCTAACCTTGTTTGGACTTCGAATATTTATTTGGTTTACTCAATTTCACTAAGGTTGTAGCTTGCATTAATTCTTAGAAATACCTAGCCATTTATCAAAAAAAATCATAAAAAATTATTTCTCAGTATTTCTTTCAAAAGCCTTGTATATTTGTATATTTGTAAATTATTTTGTAAATTATTTTTTCTAATTGGGGTTTCAAGACTTTTTGTATATATTGGCATTTTGGGCATTTGTGAATTTATTTTTGCAGGTGTGATGAAGCAAGAAGAGCTAGATCAAAGCTAGATCTAGGCCCTTGAGGGTAAGATCTAGCCTCTAAAACTTTTTGTAGGGCCAGCCACTAAAGAATTTGCAGTAAAATTCAGATCTGAAGCAATCAAAATTTTCTGAAGCAAGGGTTTCAAGTTTTAGGCCTCTCGGGCCCAAATCCAGCCTCTCCAAGGCCAGTGTCTCCCTCCTAAGGCCCTGCGTCATCCTTTCTAGCCTCTAAGAGGCTGGTCGTAACCCTTGAGGGGCCTCGACCTCCTCTTCGGCCCTAGTCGTAGGATTTTAGAGTCATTTTTGGCCTAGCCATGGACCTAGAAGGCCTTGACCCCCCTCTTAAGCCCTAGACAGCACAGCGCCAGAGGGCTTGTTGTGGGTCTCTAAGGTCTGGCCACAGCCCTTTTAAGGATTTCTCTCCCTCCTCTGGCCTTCACTCTCTTGTGGCCTCTTATCTGCCCCTTCTCAAGCCTTCCTTGGCCTCTTGGCCCTAGCGGCTATCTCTTTCATCCTTTTCCTCTCTTCTTTGGCCCTCTTCCTAGCCCTAGCTTGCCCTCCTTCATCCTTGGATAGCCTCTACAATTTATGGACTAAATTTTGGTGTATTTTGCATGAAGAAATTGGCTCAAATTTTGTGTTTTTAGGTGGCATCTCCATTGGAGAAAATTTGTGCAATTTGGGCATCTCCAATTTTGAAAAAAATTGAGCCTTGGCCATAGTGTTTGCTCTCTAAACCCTTATTTTCTCACTGTTTTGCTATAGCTATAATAAATTATTCATAACAATGATTACAATGTCCTAAAATCTCATCCGAGTAGGCTAAACACACTAATAATTTCATAGTAAAATTTTCCTAATTGCTTGGCTAGTTGGGCATTGAATTTTGAGCTTAGATCGACTTGTTAGCTTGTTGGAATATCTTTGCATAATTAAATAATCAGATCTGATATTTTCTAAATATTGCATCATAAATGGGCTAAAATTCATAAATTTACATTGGCAAGTCATTAAGCAACTTATTGGTCATTCTATGCTTCATATGCTTGGCAATTTCATGGTTTGAAGTGATATACTTACTATTGTCCTGTGCTTCTTCATAAGTGGCCTTTTCATAATCAAATTGGCTCATAGTGATTTATATTGTTAAGTTCTAACAATTGCTTTTCTTGTGTTAAATTTGAGAATTTGTTAACTTGGCACTTAAACTACTCAAACATCTAGGCTCTAAATCCTTTAATCTTGTTAATAAGCTAATTCACTTTGGCATTGAGATCTACTTGACATTGTGGTTGAAACAGTAAGTTAATAAGCCTGTGTTCTTTCAAAACCTTAAGAAGCTTTGGTAAATTTATCTTGAGCAATTGGTATCTTAAAATTTATTCTAGGTGAGCATTTTTCAATATTGGCTTTGGCATTAAGGAATTCTTGATCTTATTGTATAATTGTTTTGATTTGATTGGTTAAACATCTTGTAATTTGGTTACATTGGCACTAAGTTAATTGGCACTTTCTTGGTTGTAAGATTGCATTTTCTTTATAAGTACTCTTGTCATAAAGAAATATCCTAACTTAAATACTTAAACCTTAAGCAATCTTAATTAAGAATTTCACTCCATCGTCTTTGCATAAGCATTCTAGGCTTAAATGGCACTAATAACTTACCTCCAAGCATAAGCTTGGTTGATAGACTCCTAGGACAACCCTTTCTCATCTAGATTGAGGCATTTAGCCTTTTTTAATGGTTAACACAGTGAACTTGCAGTGGTCAGAGCCACAGTCTCTGCAGCACCGGAGTCACTGGATGGTTGGAACACAGTGGGGGGTATCGTTAATCAAGTCTCTGCTTGCTTCCCATTGGCTTCCATCCCACAACCTACTCTAAAAATAGGTCTCAAAACAATTAAGAGAGAGGTTCCATTTAGACTAGGCATATAATTTAAAATTAACCAAGATCCTTGCATTGCACCTAGTTTCTAGGACTTGCATCTCATATAGGTTAATTGATTATTTAAGTAGCAGTTGTCCATCCGGTTACTTGGTCTTGATTTCTAATAAGCAAGAATTTTGACTCCATAAGGCACTCGTCTCATTTCTAAATCTAGTTGAATCCTTAAGTCTTGCTCAATTAAACCAAGTAGGTAGGCCACTCAACTGTGTCTCCCAGATAAGTTGGTTCCCAACTTGTCTTTCATTCTCTCATTTTCGTAGGGTCTACCCCCTATAGCTTGTCGTTGGGAGACGGCAAGAAAGGAGTGGACGGGGATCAAAGTGACAGCCCCCCCCTCCGAGACGTTGTCGCATTGCCTGTACAATTTGAGCGACAACATTTTTTGGCATCGTTTCCGGGGACCATCTTGTTCTCAGCGCTTCAACGACATTCTATCTTCTTATCATTTCTCATCCTTTCTTATCATCTCATTTTGTGATCTTTTATCTTTTCATTTAGCCAACAACTCCACAACATTTTTTGGTGTCGTTACCAAGGACCAACTTATTGGGCCTTGGCATTACAACATTTATCATCACCCTTCTTAAATCTAATCAAGTCCATCTTTCCATTGTTTCATTTGAGCTAGCAATGCCACAATATTTTTTGGCGTCGTTGTTGGGGACCATATTATTAGACCTTGGTATTGACAACACTCTCATCAATCTTCATCATCTTTCTAATCTTTTTCGCCATTCATTAGCCCATCAAGCGACACAACATTTTTTGGCGCTTCCTTTCATCATTCTGCATTTTTTCATCACCTTATCCTTTGTTCTCTCACTAATCCTCTCATCTTATTCATCCGCACCTTTAGCACCTGGACATTTAGGTTGGTTTCCTGTTTGGGTGGTGACTCCACTTATTCAACCATTCACAAGAGCTTACTCTAGAAGGAATCCCGGTAGCTTAGTTAACCCCGCTCCCGATCCTAAAAAGGTTCTAAAAGCCCAGTTAAACAAATTACATTCTAGAGAGCAATTAAATTTTCTCAGACAAGAAGCTCTCTTTGATGTCCATTTTCTTTTCATTAATCCCGTAAATCAAGACATCATGGGTGATTTTTACAGGCCTTGCAACTTCACCAACATCCAAGGATATCTGCATGATCTGTAAAATGAGTCTACTATGAGCAAACTGCCAATCTTCGAAGGAAACAATGCCATCAATGTTGAGGCTCATATAAAGAAGTTCAACTCCTTCATCCAAAGATATGCTCATTCCACTGCTTACAAACATGAAGATGTCAGGATGAGGTTCTTTGTTATGAGGTTCTTTGTTTTATCATTGACAGATAATGCTCGACTGGTTTCATGACAAAGCGGATAATGCATTTGACTCCTTGAGAACCCTCACTGATGCATTTAAAGATAAATACGGGGATAAGAGGGAAGGAAAGTACTTAGTCAAAAAATTGAATACTATAAGGAAGAAAGAGAATGAAACGGTGGAAGAATTCAACCAAATATTTAATGGTCTTCTAAAAGATATGACTCAAGATTATAGGCCTCCTGACAAGACAATTTTGGAACAATATCTCAAAGATTTTAATGGTGACACTCAATATGAGATTAGACGTGCCAAGCATGTTACCTTGGCCGTTGCCCAAAGCACAATTGAAGATTTGGAGAAGGATAGAAAAGCTTCAGGAAAATCAAAGGTCCAAGGTTTTGATAGAGGTCCAGTTAAATCTAAGGGAAAGGAAATAAAAAAAGAAGAGCTAGATTCAGTTAAAGAATTAAATTGAGTAATCAGGGAAATGAAAATAGAACATGCCAAACAAATAAGTGATATGCAAAATCAAATGATCCAAATGGAAAGAAGTTAGATACAAAATATGCCACCCAGGAATAACAATAATAACATGCGTAACAGTAATCCATGGTCGAGAAAGAATCCTTCTAATGATCAAAGGCCTCCCACACTGCTTGAGTCTGCTACTATGGTTGATGAGCCTGTCCCTTTCTGCAGACCTTGTGAAAGCTTCCACTAAGAAAGTACATGTGCCTTCGCTAGAAGAATTTTAAAGGAAGGAACAAATCAACAAGTAAATAACACAAGACAAGATGCTCCTATGGAAAGTCGATGTGCCGATATGATTTCTTCATCATTTGCCATAAACAATTTCAGTGAAGAAAAGGACCCCATCGCTCAAGCATACGATAAAAAACCATCTCAAGAGCAAATTTTAGAAATTGCCAGAAGTAAAGGATACACCTTTCAGAGGAAAAGTAAAGACCAAAATCAAAGCAAACAAGTTGCTTCTAAAGGGTACAAGTCAGGATTGAAAGTGGATTGGGTTGCATGGATTAATAGCATCAAAATGTCAGTTCTAGTCTTACAACTTTTGAAGATCCCGTCACAAAGAGCTTCATCTTTCAAAGCTTTAGGCATTGCTCAACACAAAATATTTGATACTCGGCCTAAGGACAAACAAATTAAGTTAAGAGATTTAAACTATTATATGACTAATGGACACCATCAGCCCTTATTTATGGGTTAATGACTGTCTTCTTCACAATTTCATGCTTGATTCTGGTGCATTACAAATGTTATGACTAAGAAAGTTATGGACCAATTGAACTTAAGAATTTCTAGACCTTATCATAACATTTTCTCAATGGATTCGAGAAAGATTGAAGTCCTTGGTGTGGTTAAAGATCTATGTCTCCTTGACTGAATACCCATACAAGATCATCACCATGGACATAGTAGCTACTGATGCACTAGATGTATGGGCAATGCTCGTTTCCACAAAGTTTGCCGCTGATTTGGGTGGCCATTCAGATGGATTTATCTTACGCCACTATTCCTGCAGCATCACCGTGGACATAGTAGTTATTGATGCACTAGATGTATGGGCAATGCTCGTTTCCAGAAAGTTTGCAGTTGATTTAGGTGGGTCTATTCAGATAGATTTATCTTACGCCACTATTCCCGCAGCAAGAGGTGGCATGGTAAGATTATATAGAGAAGTGGAAAGAAGATATCACATGGAAGTTCCAAAGAGGTTGGAAAATTGTGAAGAATTTGTACCACAGGGTCATCCACCGCAATTTGAGGCAGAGTTAGTCGAGCCAGTTTATCACTTTTCTTCGTTCCATCGCCCATCCCCTCCTTCAAACAGTAAGAGAAGAAGGTTTCAGTTTGACATAGATATGTAGCATAGTGATCAGGAAATTCATCAACCAAAGAGGGTAAAATTTCAGCAAGGGACATCTGAAAAGCAATCTATAGATCTATCAGTCAGCAAGCAGATGTCCAAGATTGTGCCACATTGATGACATCTAATGCCATAGGGACCTTTGTAAAGCAGTCTATAGATCTACTAGTCAGCAAGTGTTGATTTGTGGCAGCATTAGATGTGCTCTAGCCACAAAAATTTGTGGAGAGGCCAAAGCACATGAGATCTCCAATACCCATAAAGGGTTTAGGAAGATTCTAAACAGTTTGGGAGATATTAAATAATTAATATTTTTAATGGGGTCCCTAAGTCTAAACTTAGGGAAATTAAAATATTAATGTGAATTAATATAACATTGTGTTAGAATGGTCCAAAAGCCATAGATCAAGTCAGATCTAATCTTAGTCGTTGATTAGGGACTTAATCTCGGTCCTTGATCTGTCAACGAGAAAAGTATAAGAGGAGGCTTGAGGATCACTTGGAGAACACACTGAGGGAGACCAGTCAGTTCAATTTCTGGAGCGAGGTTAGCTGAGAAATTGAACAAGTGGTCTGGTGAGCAATTAGGAGACAACAAGTACTGAATAAAGAGACAGGACTAGCCACTAGAGGTCAGCGCAAAGGTAGTAGGAGACTGTGTAGTCATTAACTAGACCTGCGTGAGTGACGCAAAGAGATCCAGGGCTCACGTGGAGGGTCTGAGAGCCACGCAGAGGTCAACCAGGCTGACGCTGGGATTGGGAGAAGTGTTGGAGAATTTTTCTCTTCGTGGGTAAGCCAGTTTGGCACCCTGTTGTATTGAAGAATTGCTGAATAATAAAAACCTCCCTTGCTACATCGGTTTTCCCACATTGGGTTTTTACGAGGACTATTGTCCAAAATAAGTGTGTCAATGTGTTGATTCTTGTGCATATGTTTGTTTCTGTATTACGGTGTGATATCTGCAGCAGTATATATTTTAATGTTTATTGAAGTAATTTCATAAATAATTTATTATGGAATAAGTAGGAAAAATAAATTAGTTGTTACAGTGAGATAGAATTTTCACATGGTATCAGAGGAAGTAAACAGAGAAAGAAAGGGAAAATCAATTATGGATCGAGACCGCGATGCAGAGGCATCCATGTCAGGTGACTCACACAAATTTTCAGAAGATTGCACAAGAGAAAGAGATTTCTATTTCTCTATGTTAGCTTTCAGGCTGGAAGAAGTAGTGTGTATGACTAGTGTTGCATCATCAGAAATATGGCATATAGACAGTAGAGCCTCGCGGCATATGACGGAAATCAGGGACTGTTTCTCAAAATATCGAGAAGAGAAGATGAACTTTCAGATCACCATGGGGAACAAGGCAAAGTGTACTCCAGTAGGGAAGGGTACCATAGTTTTTCAAACAAAATCGGGAGAACAGGTTGCATGTACCAAGATTGGGGCTGAACTTACTTTCCGTGTCGCAACTACAAGGCAAGGGCTATGACGTCTACTTCATCAAGGAGAAGGTATACGTCAAACACCCAGGCTAGAAAAATAGAGTGCAGATCCGGATCAAAAGTAATAGGTTGTATAGATTACAACTAGAATCACCAATGGCACTAATAGGCAATCATGGAGGCAATGACTTGAAGGAACTATGGCACAGAATAATGGGTCACTCGCACCATGGAGCTCTGAGAATTCTCAGGAGCACTGTAACAGGAGTTCCATATCTAAGTATGGAACGAGATGATGTATGCAGGGGATGTGCTCTAGGAATGTATGCCAAGGCAGCATTTCCTAGGAGCAAACAGAGGGCCAAGAGTGTACTAGGATTGATACACTCAGATATTTGCCGACCTATGTCTGTCAAAGCTCTCAGTGGTGCCAAGTATTTCCTTACCTTCATTGATGACCACTCAAGGAAAACTTGGATTTATTTTCTGAAAACCAAGGATGAGGTTTTCTATCGATTCAAGGAGTTCAAGGCTCTGGTGGAGAATCTAACTTGGAAGAAATAAAGGTTTTGCGCTCAGATAATGGTGGAGAATATGTCGATAAGGACTTCACTGATTTTTGCGCTGAGGAGGGCATCAGAAGAGAGTGGACCGCTCCCTACAATCCGGAGCAGAATGGGGTAGCAGAAAGAAAGAACAGGACTACTGTAGAAGCAACGGCTAGGGCCATGATGTATGATCAAGATATGACAAAATTCCTGTGGGTGGAAGCATGCAACATAGTTGTCTATGTTCAGAACAGGACTCCTCGTCGAGCTTTGGGAAAGATTACTCCAGAGAAAGTCTTCACAGGGAAGACACCTGAAGTCAATCATTTCAGGATATTTGGGAGTTTAGCATATTGCCAAATACTCGAAGAAAAGAGGAAGAAGTTGGATCAGACTGCGAAAAAGGGATATCTGGTGGGATATAGCGAGAATGCTATGGCATATAGAATCTATCTTCCAAGGAGCAGGAAGGAAGTAGTACGTCGAGATGTAAATTTCATAAATGACAGGGCTTTCAGAAGATCTCTCGAGATGCCTTCCGAGGAGCAGTCAAAAGAGGAACCGTTGGTTAAGCCTCTTCACCAACAGAGGTAAAGAATTCTTCCTCAGATCAAGACTCTCAGGAGGAGGAGGAGCGAACAGAAGCACCTACTGGCAGAGGAAGAACTAGCAGGGAACTTCGTCAAATTCTGCGTGATGCAGAGGAATTACATTGGTGAGCCAAGAAACAATAAGAGGGAGCGAAAACAGCCAAATAGATATCAGGCATTAGTAGCTCAGGATGGAAAGCCTGCTAGTTTCAAGGAGGCAGCTCAACATCAAGTTTGGCTAGATGCGATGGTGGAGGCATACAACTCCATAATGGTGAACGATGTCTGGGAGGTGGTGCCAAGACCTCAAGACAAATCAGTGGTAGGTTCAAGATGGATCTACAAGATCAAATACGCTGCAGATGGCAGTGTTGACAAATACAAGGCCAGGTTTGTGGCCAAGGGTATGCTCAAAAAGGAAAGGATTGACTATGAGGAGACCTTCGCCCCGGTAGCCAGGTATACATCCTATTAGGACCACGATATCTCTTGCAACCCAGATGAGATGGGAGATCCATCAGATGGATGTCAAAACGACATTTCTAAACGAGGTAATAGAAGAAGAGGTATACATTGAACAACCAGAGGGTTTTGAGACTCATGAGAAGAAGTCTCATGTATGCAAATTGAAGAAAGCCTTGTATGGGCTGAAACAGGCACCGAGAGCATGGTATGGTCGTATAGATGGCTACTTGCAGAAGATGGGATTTGTCAAGAGTGACGTGGATCTGAATCTTTACTATCTGGTTGTAGAAAACGAGCCGCTAATCTTAGTATTGTATGTGGATGATCTCTTTCTGACAGGATCATCCAGACTCATTGGGGATTGCAAGAAGAACCTAGCCACAAAATTCGATATCAAGGATTTGGGACGAATGCACTACTTCCTAGGGTTGGAAGTTTGGCAGCAGAAGGGAGAGATCTTCCTTGGGCAAGGGAGGTATGCTATAGAGATCCTGAAAAGATTCGGCATGGAAGACTATAGACCCATGGCTACGCCAATGATCACCAACTAGAAGAAGATTGATGCATCAGAAGACAAGGATGTCGATCCCACCCTATACAGGCAGCTCATAGGGTCCCTAATGTATTTGGTCAATACCAGGCCAGACATTTGCTAAGTTGTCAACACCCTCAGTCAGTTCATGGTGGAACTGAAGAGGACACACTGGGCAGCAGCAAAACACGTTCTCAGGTATTTACAGGGAACAATGGACTATGGACTCTTGTACACCAAAGGTAAGGATATCAGGTTGAGTGGATTTACTTACGCAGATTGGGCAGGAACTTCAGTGGATCGGAAAAGTACCTCTGGGTACTGTTTCAACATTAGATCAAGAATGACCTCCTGGTGCAATAGGAAACAAAAGTTTGTGGCTCTGAGCTCATCGGAGGCAGAATATATGGCGGCGAGCATAGCTTCATGTGAGGCAAAATCACTTAGAAAACTGCTTGTGAACTTATTCAGAAGGAATATGGAGTCGACCAGGATCATGTGCGATAATCAGAGTTGCATCAAGCTCTCTGAGAATCCAGTGTTTCATGATAGGTCAAAGCATATTGATATCAGTTGGAGCTGTACAGTTGAGTTACACTCCCACAGGAGAACAGGTGGCAGACATCCTCACCAAGGCCCTTGGGAAGACAAAGTTTGACTACTTCAGGGAAAAGACGGGGATGGTCAAGAACCCGTTTCAGTAGCAGAAACGGGAGTGATAATAGCACGGATACAGAGGGAGTTGCAATGTGAATGCAGTGTTGAGAGAAAGGACCAGCAGCAGCACGGACACAGAGGGAGTTATCATACAGATGCAGCAGTGGCAGAGCCATGGGCAGCAATACAAGATGTAGCAGTGCAGAGGATGTTGGGCAGTGAAGCTTAGCATTAGCACAGGGACCGATGCCGGATGATCAGGGTGATACTCAGTGAGGACTATTACTAGAGCAAAGTCCTTGCTAAGAGGGAGTGTTGATTTGGGGAAGCATCGGATGTGCTCTAGCCACGAAAATTTGTGGAGAGGCTAAAGCACATGAGATCTTCAATACCCAAAAATGGTTTGGGAAGATTCTAAACAGTTTGGAAGATATTAAAATAATTAATATTTTTAATGAAGTCCTTAAGTCTAAACTTAGGGAAATTAGATTATTAATGTGAATTAATATAAAACTGTGTTAGAATGGTCCAAAAGTCATGGATCAAGCCAGATCTAATCTTAGCCATTGATTAGGGACTTAATCTCGGTCGTTGATCTATCAACGAGAAAAGTATAAGAGGAGGCTTAAGGGTCACTTGGAGAACACACTAAGGGAGACCAGTCAGTTCAATTTCTGGAGCGGGGTTAGCTGAGAAATTGAACCAGTGGTCTGGTCAGCAGTCAAGAGACAACAAGTACAGAACAGAGAGACGGGATCAGCCACTAGAGGTCAACGTAGAGGCAGGAGGGGTAGACGCAGAGGCAGCAAGAGACTGTGCAGTCATTGATTGGGCCTGCGTGGGTGATGCAGAGAGGTCCAGGGTTGCACAGTCAAGCAAGGGCTGACGCAGAGGGTCTGAGAGCCACGCAGAGGTCAGCCGGGTTGACGCTGGGATTGGGAGAAGTGCTAGAGAATTTTTCTCTCTGTGGGTAAGCCAGTTTGGCACCCTGTTGTACTAAAGAATTGTTGAATAATAAAAACCTCCCTTGCTGCACCAATTTTCCCACATTGGGTTTTTCCAGGGACTATTGTCCAAAATAATTGTGTCAATGTGTTGATTCTTGTGCATATGTTTGTTTTTGTATTACAATGTGATATCTGTAGTAGTATTTATTTTAATGTTATTGAAGTAATTTCTTAAATAGCTTATTGTGGAATATGCAGGAAAAGTAAATCAGTTGCTGCAGTGATAGAATTTTCACAACAAGCAAATGTCCAAGATTGTGCCACATCGATGACATATGATGCCATAGGGCATCATTTGTAATATTTATAGTATTTCTAACCATACTCCTTTTTATTTCATGTCGTTAGCTAGTTTTATTTCACGCATTTATGTTATGTCTTTTGTATTTCAATTTGTTAAGAGTAGATTTTTCTATTCCAACGGGATTTGTTATGTATGTATGATGATTTTGGTTTTGAATGGATATCTATTTGATGAACTTCTATTTTCTTGGATGCAGGATTATGGGGTTTTCACATTACTTCAAAGAAGCAACGTGTCCCTAAATGGAACCAGATGTTGCACACTTTTTTTCAAAATATGCCAAAAAAATTCAAAGGATCGGATCATCTTTCAACAGTTTATTGAGTCTTTGTAAACCCATTCTGCAAATTTATAATATAAATAATGCTAGTAAGACAATGTATGCATGTAACAACCTAGGTAAGCCTATTATTTTGGCAAAAATTTCATCCTAGGAGGTTTTTCATCTCACTGACTCATTTGTGTTTCTAAACACGGAGGGTCAGCAGAGTTTTTCCCTCCAACCTCACCCCAAAGCTAGGGTGGAATTCTTCGTCAAAGTCTTAGGTGAGTCCTAGTGTTCTAGTCGAGTCTTATGCAAAAGTGATTTGGGAATAATTTAAGCTAATTGGCTAAAATTTTTTATTACAAATCACTTGGTCTACTAGATCATATTGTGTCGCAAAATTGTGTAAATTATTTGAGGGTCTATACCAAACGAATGTTCCCCCTTTGAGGGTTGAATTGTAAAAATCTTATATAAAAAATATTTTAGTGCATGGTCCCTCATACTTAGATATCATAGCTAAAGTATTACAGGGTGGAAAAAATTATTAATCCCCTCAAGTGTCAATTAATTAAATTTTCTAGCAAAAATTAAATAAAAATCCTAAGCCAAAAATTTAATTAATTAAAGTCAAAATTAAATATCTAGAAAAATTAAATTCTCTCTCAGTCCAGGAGGTGACTCCTCAAATGAGATTATGTTTATTCATTTAAGTTGTTCATAGATATATACATGAAGGAGCGATTGTTGAGTTTCATCTCCCGATGACTCTCCATTTTATCTTATTATTTATTTACACTATTTACAATTGTTCACCCAATCCCTATGATTAGGTGTCAACACTCCCCCCTTAATCTGAAGGGATGTTGGTTAGTCCAAGCATCATTTTGAATCTTTCAAGCTTTTCTCTTCCAAGCGCTTTGGTGAAGATGGCTGCAATCTGCTCATTAGTGGAACAATGGCGAAGATGGATTGTTTTCTTCTCAACATGATGTTGAATCAGATGATATATTGTATTGATGTGCTTCGTTCGATCATGGAACTTTGGGTTCTTGGCCAAATTTATTGCCAAGGTATTGTCAATCATGAGTGGAGTCGAATGTACTTGTTTTACCTGCAAATCTTCCAGAATTTTCCTGAGCCACACAATTTCTATTGTTGCCTTAGCTGCTGCCACAAATTATGCGTTGTGGAATCTGCTGAAATTGATTGTTTGTGTGATCTCCAGGAGACAGCTCCTGATCCAAGACTTGTAGCATAACTAGAAGTAGATACCCCAATTACATTGTCTCCATCGAAGTCTGAATCAGAGTATCCAATCAAGCTGAAGTCGCCTACCTGTGTATACTTGAGTTCCCTTCAAGTACGTTAGAACTCATTTTGCAACAAACCAATGTCCCTCACAAGGCTTTTGCATAAGCCTGGAGAGGATTCCAACAGCAAACGAAATGTCTGGTCTGGTAGTAGTCAGGTAGTTGAGACTTCCTACAAGTTGTCTATACTTTGTTTCATCCTCAAATTCTTTTCCTTCAATGGATGTGAGCTTTAAGTTTTGTTCCATTGGAGTAGTCAGAGAATTGCATTCAGCGATGCCAAACTTGTTCAACAAATCTCTAATGTACTTCTTTTGAGAAAGGAATATGGACTTCGGATGTTGAGTTACTTCAATACCAAGATAGTAATGAACATAGCCCAAATCAGTCATTTCAAAACCTTTCTTCAATTCCTTCTTTATGGATGCAATGTAGCTCTCATTGTTCCCTATCATCAAAAGACCATCTACATATACCACAAGATATACAATTGTTTTGCCAACTTTCTTGACAAACAAAGTTGCATCATCAAGATCATAATGTTTGAAATTGAGTTTCAGAAGATGCTCAGATAGTTTTTTATACCAAGCTCACAGTGCTTGTTTGAGGCCATACAAGGATTTCACAAGTTTGCATACTTTATGTTCATGTCCTTTCACAGCAAATCCTTCAGGCTAGGACATAAAAACATTATATTTTAGATCTCCATTTAAGAAAGCAGTTTTTACATCCATTTGATGAACTTTCCAACTATTCTGATTTGCTAGGGCAAAGAGTGTATGGATGGTAGCCGTTTTGTTGTGGGGACAAAAGTCTCCTCATAGTCGACCCTTTCCTTCTGTGCAAAACCTTTTGCCACAAGCCTAGCTTTGTGCTTGTCAAGTGAGCCATCAGCTTTATACTTGTTCTTGTAGACCCACTTGCAGCCAATTGGTTTGGTTCCCAATGGAGGATCAACCAGCTTCCAAGTGCCATTCTTTATCAAGGCATCGTACTCTTTTTGCATCGCTTCTTTCCATTCATCATGAGAAGCGGCTTCTTTGAAGGAATTTGGTTCAAAATATGTAGACAAATTCAATTCACAATCATAAGAAACATCCATATCAACAAGTGAATCATAGTCATCTACATCACCTCCATTTTGTCGGGTTGAATTTCTAGTTCCTGTCTTTCCAACCTCATTAGGATGAACACTTTCAAGTTTCTTTGTCAGCCACTTTGGGGGACCTTTCTGAGATGGTCCAGGCTACTCAATTGATTGAGTTGGGACTGAATCAAGATTGAGTCTCCCAATTCTGTCAATCACATCACTCAAAGTATCATCAGTGGTTTGAGTTTCATGTGGGTGAGAGAGTGCTTCAAAAAAAGACTCCACAAGTTGATCGAGGATAAGAATCCCCCCTTCAAGATGTGGAATCTGATTATCAAATTCTTGAAATGATTTTGCATTTGGGAATCTAGCCAAGCAATCATGTTGCCACTCAACAACATTGTCAGCTTTAGATGATTCAAGAAAGATACATCTCTAGATACAACAAACTTTTTATTGACTTCATCACAGAGACGGTATGCTTTGGAGGTGTTTGAATACCCCAGGAAGATACACTTACGACTTCTTGCACCAAGTTTGTTTCTATGTACCTTTGGTATCAAGGCATAACATGTGGAACCAAAGACCCTAAGATGCTTTACCAAAGGAATGTGTCCATACCACATTTCATAAGGAGTCTTGTTTCCAATAGCATTAGATGGACATCTATTCTTTACATGTAGAGCACATAGAACTGCACCAGCCCAAAACATCAATTTTACATTCTTGAAATACATCATGGAGTGCACCATATTTAAGATTGTCCTATTCATTCTTTCAGCTACTCCGTTCTGTTGGAGATTATAAAGCACAGTTGTTTGATGTTTGATCCCATGTTGGCAAATATAGTTTTCAAATTCATTTGGAGTGTATTCTTTTCCATTATCAGTCTGAATAAAGCCAATATGAGATTATGCATCATTTTCTATCCATTTATGAAAGTTCTTGAATGTTTGAAAACCATCAGATTTGTTCTTCAATAAATAAATCCAACACATTCTAGTGTAGTCATCAATAAATGTCATCATATATTTATTTCCATGTGCAGAAGGAACATGCATTGGACCACATAAATCTGAATGAATGAATTCAAGTTTTCTATGTGCTCTGGAATGTGAATCATGAAAAGACTATTTGTTATGCTTTCCTAGAATGAAAGCATCACATTGCTTAAGTTTCCTAGGAATTGTAGGCAAACCAGTGACACCATTTTTCTTCAACAAGCGGAAGACTGTCATAGTTCAAGTGTCCAAATATAGCATGCCATAATAAACTAATCAATGAATGAATTGAATTGATTTACAATGAGCAATGAAGCTCAAATAAATAATACAAATGTATTTACAGAATCAGCGAGTTTTTACAAAGAAATAGAAACAGCAAGTTTCTACTAAGAAATAGAAACATCAAGTTTCTAATAAGAAACTGCTAATAAGATCACAGACGATCTTATCCGAATAAAATACATAAATAAGCATTAAACACTAAAATAGCATTATTCTAATACCCTCCCTTAATGCTCAATCTATTTACAACACATATAGACCCCCTGAATTTTACAACTTATCAGGACCAAGGGGCTTGGTGAAAATGTTTGCTAGCTGCTCCGTTGTGGGAGCATACAGCGACTGAATGGATCCGTCTTCAACAAGCTGTCGAATGTAGTGCCAATGGGTTTCCACATGCTTTGTTTGTTCATGGAAGACTGGATCCTTGGTGAGTTTGAGTACTCCTTGATTATCACAGAACAAGGGAGTAGGACCTGTTTGGGAAACATGCATATCTACAAGCATATGTCGAAGCCAAACTGCCTCACAAGATGCGTTAACTACTCCCCGATACTCTGCGTCTGTCGAGGAGAGAGCCACTGCCTGCTGCTTCTTACTAGTCCATGTGACAACACCGGATCCCAGACTAAACACATACCCAGCTGTAGATTTACGGTCATCAACCGACCCTGCCCAATCTGAATCTGTGTAACCACTAAGTGTAGGGTCTAAACTCTGAGTGTACAGAAGTCCATAATCAGGAGTGCCACTCACATAATGCAACACACGCTTCACTGCTATCGAATGATCAGCCTTAGGAGCTGTCATGAAGCGTGAAATGTAGCTCACGGCAAAACTGATATCAGGTCTAGTGGCAGTAAGGTAGATGAGAATGCCCACTAATTGTCTGAATAAAGATTCATCCACAAGTGGTGAGGATGACTGAGCGGAAAATTTGAGCACTGGTTCCATAGGATTCGTGGCAGGTTTGCAATCCTGCATTCTGAACCTGTCCACAAGACTTCTGGCATACTTGGACTGAGAGAGAAAGATGTTGTTCTTATTTTGCCAAACTTCAACCCCCAAATAGATGATCTGTCATCCACATAGACAACCACAAACAGAATATCATCACTAGTATGCTTGATATACAGGTTTGCATCAAATGGACTCCACTGAAAGCCATGATCTGTTAGGTACTTATCAATTTTCATGTACCAAGCCCAAGGGGCTTGTTTCAAACCATAGAGTGCTTTGACTAATCTACAAACTTTCTGTTCTTGACTGGCAACCTTGAATCCTGGAGGCTGTGTCATGTAGACTTCTACCTATAAGTCACCATTCAAAAAAGCACTCTTTACATCCATCTGATGGACTTTCCAACTGAACTGAGCTGCTAAGGCAAGGACGAACTATATGGTACTCATCTTGTCTGTAGGAGCAAAGGTCTCCTCATAGTCTATGCCTTCCTTCTGTGAGAACCCTTGAGCAACAAGAAAAGCCTTATACTTGTCTAGGGTTCCGTCAGCTTTGTATTTCACTTTATACACCCATTTGCAGCTAATAGGATTCTTCCCTGCAGGAAGATCAGAAAGGGTCCAAGTGTGATTCTTCTGAAGACTCTGGAATTCAGCTTCCATAGCCTATTCCCACTCAGGTATACTGTTAGCCTCTGAATAGGTTTGAGGTTCAAAAACACTGTGTAGGTTAGCCATAAGAGCAAAATTTACTGTAGGTTGTTGTTTGCTCTTATTTCTGGAAGTTCTACCTTCAAGGAGCTCATTATCCCAGAGATCACCAATAGTTTTAGCCCACCATTTAGACCGGAGAGTAGAAGAACCAATATCTGGAGTAGGTGGAGGAGGCTCAGGAACAACAGGAGCAATGAGAGGAGGATTATTTTCCGAAGGGAACTCAGATAGTGCACATCAAATACTGATATTGCATTATCCCTCCCATCAGGTGGACCTAGCGGAAGAAAAAACACTGTGAGGCTAATCCTCAGAACACTGCTCAAAAGGAGAGGACTGAAATAACCCTCTGTCTTCATCAAATACTACGTCCCAACTGAAGATAAGACGATCAGTGTCTATATCTATCAGCCTATAGGGCTTGTGGCGATCATTGTACCCTGTCATCATGAGTTTCTGGCTTTTGGAATCCAACTTAGAGCGCTTAGCAACTGGAATCCAAACATATGCAACCGACCCAAACACTTTGAGGTGACTGATCTTAGGCTTACAGCCAGACCAAACCTCTTCTGGAGTCTTCCCCTTAACAGCCTGAGTAGTTGATCGGTTAAGAAGATAGACAGCAGTAAACACTACTTCAGCCCAAAATTTGTTCGGAACACTCCTGTGTTGTAACATGGAATGAGCCATTTCAACAACCGTACGGTTGCGACATTCGACAACACTATTCTACTGAGGAGTGTAGGGTGTAGTTAACTAGCATTTGATGCCATGGGTATACAGAAGTTGGAGAAAGCAAAAGAATAAAATTCCCCCCCCCCCGTTATCTGTCCTAAGAGTTATGATATTACAGCCAGACTATTTTTCAACTAAGGACTTAAACTTCTAAAAGATACTAAATACATCAGATTTGTTTTAAAAAATACACCCACATCTTTCTACTGAAATCATCTACAATAAGCAACAAATATTTGCAACCAATAACTAAAGATGTATTCATAGGACCACAAATATCAACATGAATTCACTAGAGTACCTTAGATGCGCACCAAGATTCTCCATCCTTGAATGAAGACCGATGTTGCTTGCCAGCTTGACAGTTGTCGCCCACTCCCAAATGCTGAGTCTGAATATTAGGTAAGCCTAACACAAGTCCCTCCCGAGATAGCTGAGAGAGATACTGAATGTTAAGATGCCCATATCTCTGATGCCACAGAGTGCTAATGGGAGAAACACGAGCTGCTAGAGCCACTTCTGGAAAATCACCAGTGTCAAGAAGCCTGTATAGGCCATGATCCTCTAGGCCAACAGCGACCGTAAGACGAGTTTCCCTGTCAATAATGGAGCACTTGTGCGCACTAAACACCACATCGAGCTGAGGAGAGTTCCTCATAATCTGGTTGACACAAAGCAGATTAATTTCCATACCAAGAACATAGTACACATTCAGGAAGATGAGTGTGCACCCATCACACTGGATCTAAATTGTACCTCTGCCAACCACTGTGTGCTCCTCACCTCCGTCGAATACCACGGAATCACTGAAAGATGAGAATTCAGTAAACCAGTCACGCCTGTGAGAGAAAAGACGTGATGCACCAAAGTCAATGTACCAGGCAAAAGACGGGGCATGATCTGAGGACCTCTTAGCCATAAAGGCGTAAAAGGCAAATTCCTTCTGCTCGGAATGTCCTGCAACATTCGCTTTCTGATGAGACCCTCCCTGCTTCTTCTGTTCAGAAGCAATCCTCTGTCGGCAATCTTTCTTCATGTGGTCGAACTTGTGACAGTAATTACACTGCACATTTTTCTTCTTAGCATGATCAGAAGGCTGAGAAGAACCTTTCTACTGAAAAGACTAAGAGGACTGATATTTGGCAACAAAGGCATTTTCTAAGGAGGTTGATGAAGCACTACTACCAAACAGATATTTCCAACAATCATGCTGCAGGAGTTTGGTGCATAACTCCGGAAACTTCAGATCAACATTAGTGGAGGTAATGTTGAGTGTTTCTATGAAGTGCTCATAAGGTTTTGGTAGACTTTTCAAAGTGATGACTACCATATCTTCTTCCTCCATGGTCCGACCAATGGCTTCGAGCTGATCTCGAATGTCTTTAATCTTGTTAAGATGTTCCTGTAAAGACATACGTCCGTCCATCATGATGGAGAACAACTGATTCTTTAGAAAGAAAGCTCTGCTCTTGTCGGATGTCTCATGCAATTCCTTCAAATGTTGCCAGATTTCGGTAGCTGTCTTGTCGGAAGGAATCTATGGTAACTGATCATCAGCCACAAAGAGTTTGAGGAGCATAACAGCGTCTCGATTTCGATCATCAAACTTATTTTAATCTGCACCAGCTGTACCAAGACTGAGCTCTTTGCCCAAAACGAGCTGGTCAAGACGCCTATATTCAAAAATGGTCAACATTCTCTATTTCCAGATGTTATAATTGGTGCCATTAAAGCGTTGACTACCTTCCAACATCAGATTGGTTAGCGAGGCCATCTGCACGTTTCCCAAGACACAGAAAACAACAAAGGAGTTCGATACGGATTTCAATGCAGATGCCAGCTGATCCGGACAAAATCTGACAGGTGCAAAAATTCCCCACGCTCAATAATTACGCCTACATAAACATGCATGTGCATGTATTGAAAATACACGTCCATTCGGCGGCTTTTGAAAAGGCTGAAACGGAAATGCCCTCGACCCCCACCAATTATGCAATCTGGAGAATTTACGTTGACTTAATTTGCCCTTTTATGCAGAGAACGATTAATTCGAGAAATGATGTTCTGAATAGGGGCCCCAATGTCGTAATGTGAAAAGTCGAGGAGAATAGCTCAAATGAACTCAACCCCTCTACTTGATTATCTCTACCCCTCTTCAACATAGAAGAACTTGACCAACAAAATCTTCACACTCAGTCAGCAATAAAAGACATGTTGAATACACTATATAAGAGGGCTGATAAACACAGCAGATAATAGGCTTGGAAACGGAGTGTATATATGTCCTTTTTCTGAAGTGAACACGTCTTACGCAGAGATAACTCGTCCTTCAGAGGAGTATCCGCGAGCAGATTTATATGGATAAACTCGGCCCAAAACAACAATGTGACTTTGTGGAGGATTCTTTTATGCCGGAATTGCCTTCCGCCTGCGGGCCTACTAGCGAGCAGGTTTCGTCAACAAACGGAAACAAGACAGCCTTTGACGATAATGATGCTGCCAAGCAAGCTTTCTTCTGGCATGCAACAACTAGATTCCGGTGAAGGCACAGAGCAAGAGGTCCCGCACCGGTGGCCGCGTTTGGTCTTTCAACAGCCCGCTTCTTCCCCCAAATCTCAGTTTCGAATCTGATGGCGTGGTTTTCACACAGTCTTCGGACTCTTCTTGCTTGGAGTCTTCCCAACCCCAGCCGACAAAGAAATGATTGTCCCCCAAAAATACTATTGTTGTTGTCGAGATTGATTTCAAGTTGGCCTCAGCAAATTCGATCGTGGAAATTTTGGGCAGCGGCTTACAAAATTTCACAATAAAACGACCATGTGAATCCAGCGGTCTTTGATTAAGCAACTCGTGCCAAGTTCTTGATCCCCCACGGATTCAGTTGCTACGAATCGACCTCTCGGCTTCCCAAATTGAATCACACATTTGACACACCTTTCACTGCCACAGAAACTAGTCGGACAATGGAAGATTCAATGCACGCGTCGACCATGAAAGTATAAATGACAACTTCAAATTCGACCAAGCACCCATGTGGCTTCTCAAGACGAGATTGTGCTACTGCGGCTCAAAAATTGTGATGCCTAGTAAAAAAAAATTCAGACTCCTAAAGAGCAATTTTGAAATGAAGCACAAAATTTTCAAACAATGAAAAATTATTTCGAAAAAAATACTCGAGCTCTGATACCATAATCAATGAATGAATTGAATTGATTTACAATGAGCAATGAAGCTGAAATAAATAATACAAATGTATTTACAGAATCAGCAAGTTTCTACTAAGAAATAGAAACAACAAGTTTCCACTAGGAAACTGCTAATAAGATCACAGACGATCTTATCCAAATAAAATACATAAATGAGCATTAAACATTAAAATAGCATTATTCTAATATAAACTTGATGGAAATGTACCTTCTTCATAATGAGAATTGTATGAGAAATTTTGTACACAAGCAGACGTACCTTGCAGCGTGAGAAGCCTTTCTTCTTCTATCCCCTCCATGACAAGTGAGTGGTCTGATGCTTTTCTCACCTCAACGTTGCCATCAAACATGTGAATGGAGTGTCCTTGCTAGTGGATGTGGACCAAGGAAAAGTTTTTCCTCAGTTGTGGGAGATATAAAACATGATGCAGAAGAAAGTCTGGAAGACTAGGAAATTTAAGCCTGATTGTGCCAAGCCCTGATGACTTGAGTTTTGATTTGTCTGCAAAGTATACTGCTCCATCAACATTGTCAGTAAATTCTTCAAAAAAATCTCTTCTAAAAGTCATGTGGCAAGTTGCTCTGGAATCAAGCAACTAGTCATTTTTCCAAGAAGCAAGTGAAGCATTAAATAGGTCTTCATTTACTCCAATATTACAATGTGCCACAACATAGTGAGCGGATTCAAGTGCTTTACCTTTCTCTTTGTCATTAGTTTTACCTTTGGGTTGGTTTCTTTCCTACTCAATTCTGTCCCAATGCAACTTACATGTGGATGCATCATGTGATCCGTCTCTTTTGCAATGTAAATCTGATTTTTCTGCTTGAGAGTGTCTGCCCCCTGCCTCTGAAATTTCTTCTTCCTCTTCCTCTTCGACCACCTCTTCCTCTGGAAGAATCTTGACCAAGATTCTTCTCTCTATGTGCAAGACACACAGTCTCTTCAGAAGACTGAGGAGTTATCTTCTTCCCAAAAGCTTTCTCTCTTTCAGCAAACTTTTTCACAAGGGAGTCAAAAATAATTTCTTTGAGGTTTCCATTTGCTTGCAATAACTCAAGATAATTTGAGTAAGTGGGATAAAGTGCCTTGACAAAAGCTATCAAAGGAATGTCCAGTGCAACATTAGTGACTTTGATATCATGCATAATAGATTTTACTTCTGATGCAAGAGCAAGAGGACCGTCATTTTGTAATTCAAGGCTGAACAATTTAATCATGAGTTGAACAACTTCAAGTGCAGAGTGTGAGTCATAGAGTTCCTTCAGTTTTTGTAAGGCTTCGAAAGCATTTGAAAATGGCAAAATATGGCGACTCACCTCTTTATTTACTGATGTTGCAATAAAGACATAAGCCTTGTTGTTCTTATTTTCCCAAATGGCGAATTCCTTGTCTGTGTAGGTTGTTCTGGTTCTTTGTCTCCATCTCCAACACACACTCTTTTCCACAGCTCATTAAAAATGAGTGTGTTTGATTTTCTGTGACCATTCTGGATAGTTCTCCTTGCCGGTGAAAACCACTCACACAAAAGCTATCAATGAATGCATTTTAAAACACTGTGAACTGTAAAAAAAATATACTTTTGCTGCCAATATATAGAATATTTTCACTTTTGGTGTTAAAGAAAAAAATTGCACTGCAATAGCATTATTCTGAAGAAGAAAAAAAAGTGCAATTCTAGTCAAGAATGCAGTTTTGGTCAAAAATGCATCACTGGTAAAAATGCATTACTAGTAAAAATGCAGTTCTGGTAAAAATGCAGTTCTAGTAAAAAAATGTAGTTCAAAAAATGCAGTTTTGGTCAATAAGGTATAGAGGGAGCAAACAACGTGGGATACACTTTGGTCGCCAAGGAGCAGCACAATGAAGTTTTGGAGGAGGGGTCGTTTACATGTGTGGAGAGGCCAAGGTAAGCGTAAGGGAGGTCTGCGTATGAGGCCACGAAGATTGCATATTAAGTGGAGCAGCAACAACATGGGAGGAAGGAGAGTATGGAGCATGGAATGAGCATTCAGCTCTAGGCCCAGACGGAGCAGCAACAACGCAGCATATTGGAGGGAGGGAGCAACGTATGTATTGCAATGAGTTAATGGAGCAACGTATGTTTAATGGTGAGAGAGCAGCGTATGTATACAGTGAGGGAGCAGGGTATGTTTAATGGTGAGGGAGCAGCGTATGAGCAACCAAAATGCTGTGTATGGGAGCTGCAAGCGACGCTGCAAACAAGCAGTGAGAAATGCCAATGCCTCCCCACGATAACGAGCAGATGTGGTATGGGAGCACCAAGGAACGCTGCAAACAGGGATAAACGTTGCAACAGAGGCTACGTTCCCACCAATTGTTGTGCTTCCCCGCGCTCTCAACCCTCTCGACAGATAAAAGAGAGGCACTTCTCTTGTATTACACTCGACTTCCATACCAACAAGAAAATTGTTGAGGAAGTTGCCATTATTCCCTCCAAATGTCTCAGAAACAAAATCGTCGTATTCAAAAAGGAATCTCGCTGAAGCGTTAACTAAGAGAGATTCAGTTCTTTGATGAGAGGTTGAGGAATTTGTGCTGGCAAAAGGCAAATGTGTCAGGTTGCAGAAATGCAGAACATGGGCAGAATAGACAGAAGGGAGTTACAAGGGCAGGGATGCTTAAAAATAGAGTTGGCTCTGATACCATGTCAGGCCAGGAGGTAACTCCTCAAATGAGATTATGTTTATTCAATTAGGTTGTTCATAGATATATACATGAGGGGGTGACTGTTGATTTTCATCTCCCGGTGACTCTCCATTTTCTCTTATTATTTATTTACACTATTTACAATTGTTCACCCAATCCCTATGATTAGGTGTCAACATTCTCCAAGTGGAAAACTTTGTGGGTCTCAAAGGAAATAATTTTTTGAGGTCTCCCACCAAAAGAATATTGAAAATTTCAAGAAAAATTGGACCCTTGGACCTTAGTGGTTTTTGAAGAAATTAGCTCGAAATATTAATTTTGAGTTAATAAAAAATGGGTTAAATGAGATTCGAAAATTCCTTAAGAATAATTATTTCAACGGTAGAGATTAAAAGGTGATGAAGGATTTATCGTTCGATGAGGATCAAGCCAACTTCTGTTATTTTTCCACTTGGAAAATTTATCTATATATAGAGAGTCATTTGTGTGTCAAACCATCAGATGTTTGGCTAACGAAATTCTGCAGAAAAACTGATGTAACGCTAATGCCTCGCTAGGAACATTATTTGAATCATAATAAAGACTTTGGGGTGCAATTCATGGTGTTTATTGTCCACTGATTTGTGGTACGTGTTGGGTACGGCATTCCTATATTGTGCTTAAATATTTTTTAAAGTTTGTTTTTCATTAGATGGGAATAAGATCATTCTATTGGTAGATTTTGGGTTTATCTTAGGTGATTTGATTCACCATATGTTGAACAAGCTTCCTTGAAGAAATTATATAGTGTTTGCAGGTTCCCCAGTCCTTAGGCTCCAAGTTCACAAACTGTGGACATAGGTTGACCTTATTTAGACTCTGAATATTTATATGGTTTTTTTAATTTAAAGTTGTAGCTTGCATTAATTCTTAGAAATACACAACGATTTATCAAAAGATTTCATAAAAAATTATTTCTCAAAATTTCTTTCAAAAGTCTTGTATATTTATATATTTGTAAATAATTTTGTATAATATTTTTGTAAATAACTTTTTCTAATTGGGGTTTTGGGGTTTTGAGAATTTTTGTACATATTGGGGTTTTGGGCATTTGTGAATTTATTTTTGCAGGTGTGATCAAGCAAGAAGAGTTGTAATAAAGCTAAATCTAGGCCATTGAGAGTAAGATCTAGCCTCTAAAATTTGTTTGCAGTTTCGGCTTCTGCCTTCTGCATCACAGCTTTTCTGGTTGTTCTGGCAGTTCCCGGCGGTTCCGGCTTCTGCCCTCTAGATTAGGGCAATGTTATCCCTTAGGATCTCTCCTCCTACTAAAACCCAAAGACAAGTAGAGAGGAAGAGATCCCAAGTGTGTTCAAATGACTTGCTGGCCCAGAAATACGCACTATTGATTTGTGGTTGAATGCGCTGGATATGAATCGTCCCTAGTGCTCCTCAGGGTGCTCTGAAAGTGCCTTCCTAGGGTGGCACTCGTAGTCCCCCAAAGGTAAGGTTGAATCTCTCGCTTGAGAGATGCGTGGCTAAGCAGCCAGTTGACTCGGCTAAGCAGCTCGAGCAAACAATCAAGTGATTTCGATATGCAAGAATGAATGAATCCCAAGTGAGGAGCTCTTCCTCCTTATGACTTCGTCCTTTTCCTCATGTGGGCCCCTCCAACAGCCATACAATTTTCCTCCAAGGCAATTCAAATTGCCCAATGCATTTTCCCACGTGGGTGGCCCCCACCTTCCACTAGCAAATTAATCCAGCCTTCATTAAGTCCCTAAGTCAAAATTGCTTGGGTCCTTTTCTTAACAAAATTTGTACAAAATTGGGGAGAGACCAAAACCTGTTACAATTTCATTTGGGAAGGGACACGACAGTTGTTGAGCTTATGTGGCACTCACATCAATATTTTATTATTTTTCTCTCTTGTTCGTTAGAAAATAGTGTTATTTTATTCGAAGTCAGTTTGACTCTCCATCTGATTAAAGAGGCCCCCTCTCATTCTAATGGTTGTTGAAAGACTAAGAAGAGAACTCAATATAATCTTGTCTATTTGCTTTTGAGTATTGTGGATGGTTGCATGAAACATTTTCTTGAGCATTTATCTACAAGCTCTTTCCAATCTATGCTTACAGAATGTTGTGATCACTAGCAAGGACAAGCTTATAACCAGGTAATATCATTCATTGTTTTGGTGTCTATCATTAGAAATTCTTGTTCATTAAAGGTTTCTCTATTCTTGGTTTCATAGCATGGTAAAGAAAAACTTGAAAGGCATTATGAGTTCTTACTAGCTGGAAACTCTATTTTAGTATCATTCTTCATTTCTAGAATTGTATAACAACGAGAATTGATAGAGATTTTGGGCCTACATTTTGTGGTTAAAATCTAAATAATCCTTGATTTTGACCCTCATTATGCCTCATTCCCCAAATAGAGGTAGTAGGCACTGCTCTACCTTTACAATCACCTCAAATCTTTGTTAAAACTCACATATAAGCACAAATTACAGATCTGGAAATTACTTCACATGCATCGTTATAGATCTGTCACTTAACTTCAATTGTATTATTCCTTGACAAATCTTAAAGTGGCTGAATTGAAGTCTACCCTAAAGGTATGAAAAACACTGGTATTGGCAGCCTCATAGACACTGTCCTTTACTACATATAATGCTGAGAATTGTGATGTACCACTAAAATCTGTCTAGGTGGGGTATTGAACAAGCTGGAAAGTAATTTAAATTTTAAAAGGCCCCATTTTTTATTATAATAAATATACCTTTAGTGTTTCATTAAGATGTGTTCCTGCTCTTTTTCCTCCCTCCAAAAATCACAGTTTGGCCTTTTCTCAAAGTAATTTCTGTGTGGGGTCGATGTTTGTTTGCTAAACAAGTTTTGTCTAGTTTTATAAGATTTTGATGGGTTTTGCCAAGTTATGCCAAGTTTTGTTGATGAACGTTGCAAGACTCATAGGTTTTGGTCAAGTCTCACGACATTGCTATATTTATACATGCATTCTCGTCCTCCCTGAACTTGGAAAGGGGGTGCCTTCTGGCTTAGAGCCAACTTTAATTGAGAAACCTTGTCTTAATATGTTATTTTGTAAATTTAAAGTTTACAAGTAATACACTTTTATGCACACTACAATTCAATTTTTGTATACTGCTACGAGCTACCATATAGTAGATGTAAATTATGATAGCCCTAAGGCTAGCTCAAGCGGTCATGATCCAAACATTAGATCTCTCCCCCGAAGTTGGGGAGGTCACAGGTTCGACTTTCTTGATCCCCTCCGGGTTAGGCTCCATAATCAGCACCAACAGTTTATCACATTTACCAGCCATGGATCATGGGGAAGTACTTCAAGGGTTTTCCCGATGTTTTCCATGGACAAGAATTGTATATGTGAATTTTGAGTAATCTTCAACCTTGTATTTGGTTAACATAGACAGTGTCGGAATCTGTTAGCAGTAGCCAGTTTTCTTTATAATGCAGTTATATCATCCTTCAATATTGTTAAGATATGCATATGACATCATAAATAAATGAGACTTTTGCTCTAAGGGACAGCACTACAGCTCCATCCTTGATAACATCACTACCGTCAAACAAAAATTACAAACAGCATTCTTAGCACAGAAAGTTATTGACTGGTTGCATGCTGAGAATTGCAAATGTGAATGTCAGCCTCAAATTGGAGGAGGGTTAGGAAAAACATAAAAAGAGATCAATATCAGTAAGCCAAACCATCATAGCCCATAAGGTGGGGGAAATGCAATTTGTGGAAGTAAATGCCAAGACTATAGTGAAAGGAATGAGGACAGGTCACTAAACCACCACAATGGAAACCTTGCACAAAAAGACAGGAAGCAATTCTGACAAGGATTTTCAGCATCCACCATGGATATACCAGTACCATGTAGCTTTAAGTGAAAGACACATGAACAATTAACTGCAGCATACAGCTATAAGCCCTCCATATAACACGTGCATATAGGACTGTTTATTAAATATTTTAATTGAGAAAATACTAGACTCCTAACAATATAAAACTAAGCTGCAATATCAATTACAGGAAGATTCTAAGAGAACTGAAAACTCAAACCACCTATAATGAAAAATAACACAGTACAAAGTAGTTTCATTTCAAGAATTCATTACCTTTTCCTCAGGCTTTTGTAGAAAGGAGGACATGCTGGATTGAACCAGAACTGTTTTAGTTGTGCCCACCAATTTACTTGGAGTTTCTTTGGGTTTCTTTTGTGATGATGGAGTCTTCCGAGCAGATGAGGAAGCATTCTGCACCTCATCTAACGCTGTCTTCTTTTTGTCATGTCTAGTGTCAATCAAAGCAGGGGTAAAATCTTCTTCCACTGCTTCGTCTGTGCAAACCAAAAATAGGACAAGCATGAAACAGAAAAATAATAGGTTCCGCCAGCCAAAAGTAGCGTCAACTACAACAAAGGCATTGAAACAAGTAGACTTAGGATTCCTTTTCCAAACACGTATGAGGATTCATAGAGGCTGGTGAGGCAATACTATGAGAGGGAACATCTGGCATGAACTTACCAAGTGCAGTGCCAAGATTACGATTCACTTTCTGTTTCTTTGCTTGCTGTGCCTGTCCTGTGTCTGATGAACTAGAATCATTTCCTGTGCTGTCTATATCATCTTCAGAAGGAGAATCTGCAAACCTGGGTCAGTGAAAGTACAGAAACATTAATAAGTAAAACCATGCAATGCTTGCTTATTTCCGCTCATCTATCATGAAATACAGTTAAATTTATTGGGATAAATTATAAAAATCTATCAACTCAGAATATCAACACTAGCATTCTGTGAGCAATCATTCCATAAAAGTCTATACTTGAATGTCTTTCCTGCTGTCCTTGCAGAAGACCGTACTGGTGTCGGCTTTATTTCTTCTTCCAAACTTTCTATATCATGCTTGCTAATGCGAGGTTTCGGCTGCTGAGAATCTTGCAACTGATCCAGCTTGAAATCAGTTTCAGGATTTAGTGCTACATCACGTTCCTTCGAAGGAAGTTTTGCCGCGGCAACACTTTTATGGTGAGCAACTGTGCCAGCTCCACCTTTAAAGTCAAACTCTGCATGCTTCTCCTGAATATATGAAATCAAAATAATGAATTCAGTAAAGATCTATTTCGGTATTCTCTCACCCAATATTGAAAAAACTGCCTGCTGACCTGTTTTAGTTCCTTCGGGAAATCTAGTTGCACCTCTTCTGGATTTTCTTCTTTTGTTCCAATCCACCATACATCGGAAAATACAACCTACCACAAAGACAATCCACCTTTATCAGGCATTGCAAACAGACTGGCTAAATCCATTTAAAACATTATGAAGACCGCTAACATCTGAAATTCATTTGAATCTTGTAAACATTAGTGTCGCACTCAAAGAAACAGTTGGAAGGGAAAACGGGTACTAATGGAGACTTGTGACATCAGCAATATTATAGTGGCCTCTACAAATCCAGGCTCGCAGATTGAATATGCTCCAATAAAATGGATGTTTTCAAACCAGAATGCAACAGTGGACATCTCCAGATTGGTACGACATCCATAGAAACAATAATTCTAAAACTAATTCATACAAAGCTCATAGCATAGGAAAGGATCTAGGGAAAAGACAGTAGCCAGATTATGGGGTACATATTGATTAAGCAGACTCCAGATTAATGGTATGAAAGCTAGTATTGAAGCATGTATGCTCCATCCTCACAGAAAGGTTTTACAAAGAAAACTGAATTTTATCAACTATAGACAAAATAAAGAAATAGCAGTGTGTGTGCCTGTTGTTATCACTCAAAAACTGTCTTTGCAAGATTCTGCCATCAACTTCACAAATAGGGATCAAATAGATCAGTAAGGGTGCCCCTGTCACCAGCAACTTCCTCTCATGGGTATCTCTAGTGGTGTTCACAGAAATCTACAATTTGGACAATGATATATGTCTGGAAACCAACAAACCAAGTCTGATTCTGAATACTAATGCTCAAATCTGCAATAGAATATTGCAGAGCTGTGTATTTGCAACTTAAAAACAGAGAACTGAAAACAATACAAAAGCTGAAATAGAAATCCTTGAAAGTAAATTTGACTGGTGTCATAGAGCCTTAATCAAATGGAGACAGAAATAAAGCTAATAAGGGGACTTGTTTTCATACTGTTGTTTCGCTGCGCTGCCGTCTCTATCCATCTGCACATGCCCGCTCTAGAAGATCAGGCAGCCGGGTTCTGGGGAAACCTTAAAAGTGCAAACTGTAGGAAGGGAGATGGTCAAACAACGGGATGCCATCGATTTGGACCCCGACCCTGAGGATATACTGTCGGTTTCGGGGCTGGAAGTCACAGAACAAAATACTGAGCAGTATATTTGTCCAGCTGGACTGCCAGGAGGGAAGAAAGGTGGCTCGGGAATGGGTCGGAAACATGGAAAAACACTAGGTCTTCTGGAGGAGAGCTTAGGCCTGACTTACCTGGAAAACTGGGCAGGCCAGGAGCTGGAAGGGAGGCAGGCGACTTTACTTCCTGGGTACTGTGCAGCGGGAAATGCGGTAGCTCTCCAAGTAATCCTATTCCTACCTCGCCTAAAGAGTTCTTTTCAGGGGGTTTCGAAGACATTGTTATTAGCTGCAGGTACAAGGGCCAATAAGGCCTAAAATCCTTCCTTATGGAAGATTTGGGTTCAGAAGAGGTTAGGAAAGGGTTTCAGCTGGATAGTATCCTTACATGCAGGAGCCATCTGCATGCAAATAGAAGAGAAAACCCAAACTTCGAATCGTGTTCAGGTGCGGGCATATCTGGTTTAATCGAACGGGGGAAGGAACCGAACAGTGCCTGGAAGGCGGCAGGAACGGGGAGGGGAGGATTTGGAGAAGAAGAGATGTGGAGACCCACTTCTTGTTGAAGTTAGGGAGGGTTTTACTGAGGCAGAAGGGTTTTCGGGAGGAAGAGTGCCATTACAGGTGACTAGGGAGTCAGTACAAGTGGAAGGGGGAGGTTTAGACAAGCTCAGAACCTTTAGGAAGGAGGGGCGTTCTGAAACGCTCCAAGAAGACATTGTCAATGCAGAATAGATCATCCTGGGAAGTGGGGAAGCACCGGCAAAGGGGAAAAAAAGGCTAATCAGGAAGATCGAGGAAGTCGCTAACCTGGTTCTTGGGGTGGATATACAAATTGACGAGGCCATGGAGGCTTTAGAACTAACATTGGTTGGCTGGGCAAAGGGGAAGAAGTACACTGCAAACTATATTCAAGAAAGGACAGAGAAGAATTGGCAGGATGCACCGAACAAATCTTTTGCGGTATCATCTCCAGCCAAGGGCTAGTTTATGATCAAATTCACTAAGAAATAAGCTCTAGAATGGGTTTTGGGAAGGAACTGGAGTTTTGGGAGACACCCGATACTTTTCAAAAAATGGAACCCGTTGTTCGATGCTCAAAAAGAAAAGGTGGATGAAACCCTGATGTGGGTTAGACTACCTGGGCTCCCTCCCTTTTTGTGGGTTGATTCTGTCTTCAGGGCAATCGGGAACCACTTGGGACGTTTTCTAGAAGCAAATGTCTTTTTTACAAACTAGAGAAAAAGGGATGGCTAGAATTCTGGTAAGCTTAAACCCAGGGGAAGGATTGGCATAAGAAATTAACTTGAAATATAGGGATTTTTCCAATACATAAATGATCGACTATGAACAACTTCCCTTTCGTTGTCATAGATGCCACAAATATGGACATTTGGCAAGGGAATGTCCACTGGGGTTTAGACGAAGAAGGAGGCAGAGAAAGGAAGGCGGCATGGAAGGAACTCATGGAAAAGAACTTGAATAAGGATGAAGCAAACAAAGTTCCTTCTAAAGATTAATTACTCCAAAAGACTTGGAATATGAAATTATCCATTAAGGATATAAATAATATATTAAATATGTGAATAGTAAAATGAGTATGAATTACAATGAGAACGAGAGGCTTGCTTATTATACCAAGCAAGTGTCTCTTCATGAAGAGTCATGTCTTATTAGACATGCCTCTTACACCTAATTACTAGCTTAACTAA